>JACBWW010000018.1:12665447-12709981 GCA_020086605.1 Lanius collurio
CGGTTAACACTGAACGGGGAAGCGGCGGGGCCGCGCAGGGAAAGCCGCGCAGGGAAAGCCGCGCAGGGCCGGGGCCGCGCAGGGACCGCGCCGGGGGCCGCCGCCATCGCCCGGCCCCGCCACTCCATGCCCAAAGTGCAGGCTGCATGGTGGCTGGATATTTTTAGTTTGCTCTTAAAGCGAACAGCATCCCTGCTCTGCAGCTCAACGGGTAAAATCCAACCCGAGAGTATTTTCATCCCACGGCTTTTTTCCCAAGTTCATTGCTTAAACATGGGCGTATCTTATAAATAAGGAGCGTGCAGTTCCTTAGAAGAAGTACCAAAAAAGAAGGAAAGAGATCTTAGTGTTATAGCAAGTAGTTTCCAAATTGCATCAATAAATAGATACAAATTTCCAAGCAAAAAATGCTCTGGACACAGGAAGAATAAGCAGACTCAAAACAAGGCAAAGTCTTCCTCCTGGCAATAAAGCATCCAACTTTAAGTTTTATAATATTTGCACTATCAAAAGAGCCATAATAATTCAGACTCCTCCCTCCCAACCTCAGTGACATTTATTCACCATCAAGATTTTGTGATACATATATGTGTGTGTATATGTATCTATAAATGCATCACACATGAATCTATATGAATATAAATGCACACACACAACTGATCCCACTTTATAAAATAAAATCTAGTCGAAATATTTTTTGTTAAAAATAACAAACACTGACTTGGAAACCCTGAATATATAAAGAAAGTTTTAGAAGGAAAGATTTCCTAATTTCTGCCTCAAAAGTGACTTCATACACATATCCCTTTAATTTTAAAGGGGCTTTCCAGTACTTCACATTCTCCCCATATCCTTGACATTGACTGTTAATTTTACTGAAAAAAATTAAAAAAACCCCATTTTTGACACACTACTGAATATATTGTTTACCATTCTGATGATTACCAAATTATATGTTTTATTCCTCTGAAACCTAAACAGCTTATGTGGTCCTAAAATGACTAAATGCCTGAGGGCACTGTTAAGCCCAAACCTGCCACTAACAATTGCTTCCATCAAAATGATGTCAGGAGGCATTTCCAGCCCTGTATCTCAGTGCAAGTCTCCTGTGTATTTAATTCTCTACAGCTGAAGAAAATGAAAGCCAAGTGCAATAAACTGATTACATGATGATTAATGCTGATTAATGAAGAATGACGACATTTTACATGCGGCATTCAGTAAATTCAAAATGTTGTTCAAAGGGATCTTTAAACAGTAGGCATGATAATTCATTACTTCTGTCACCATCACCAAGAGCTCGGATAATTGAGTAAGGCATGGAACAAAATACACACTTATTTAATCAGAAATTTAAAGTATAGTTACATTAGACACAAAGGCAATCATTCATTAAATGCAGCTTACATTTCCAGGAAAGTCCTTTTATAGACCCACCTTACATCCAAACATTAAAGATATTGTGTTGTTGGTACATGCTACTTTACAGTGGCATAGCATCGGAGAAAAACAATCCAAGTTTTTTATGCTAGGAGACATTTTTTCAGACCCTGTGCACTTCAATCGATCCGTGACTGAGATTCCAGAAAAATGCTTCTGTAAGCGCTGCTTGCTGCCTGTCTTTGACATTTAATCTAGGTCCATAGTGTTCAAAAATAAGCCTTTATATAAATAGGTTGAATCCTTCAGGAAAAATGTTGCTTCACGTTAGAAACCAGATCTTATAAAAAAAGCAAAGAAAAAATCCCGTGTCCATTTTTAAAATTTTTGAGTCAGCTTTATATTTAATTACGTTAGCGCCAGCTTGAAGTGACAACTGTCTCGCGGCCCAAAGTAGTGCTCGGATCCTCTCAGCCAGAAGCCCGGGTTACATCCAAGGCAGCTCCACCTGCTGCAGTGCAAGCACTGCTATCTCCTCCATGAAAACAGAAGCAACTCCAGCAGAGCCACTGCTCGGTGTGCGCTGCTTGCTTAGGGGAGGGGCGAGATGTTGCAGCAAGGGACTCGTTACACGGCCCGATAGAGATAAACCCAACGCTTCCTGCAAGGTGCTTTCGCACTGCACCAATGAGCATGTGAAAACCCATTTTAAAATCAGCTGTGTGTAATTATGAAACCGGGGACGTTGTAAGCTTAACAGCAGGGAATTTGCTGATCTGCAATTTACACTGGCTTTTTCAAGGAAGTGTCAGCAGACCACAAAATGAATGGCTCTGGGATATTTAATCCTCATTTTCAAACATTAAAAATTCAAGGTTATTTGACACATCAAAAAAATGGTCTTTAATTGCCGAGTAAAATTCCTAATGGTCTACCAAAAGCAATAAAGAAACAGCTACAGAAATACATGAATACTCTCCAACTTCACTACAATGAAATCAGAAACTGCTATTTTTCCCCGTTATCACTATGAAATCATGAACAATCTGGACTATGCATCTATTTGATTATCAAGAGCGCTTGGTAAAGCATTTCAAACAACTACACATGTGAACACAAAGTTGAAGAAAAAAAGCTTTTTTTCCTTAGAACTGAGGTAAATACTGTCATAGTCACCTTAGAATTTGTTCTTTGCTGTGTGCTAACAAATCTAAGATGTAAAATTCTTTAATTGTTTGTTTGGGGTTTGTTTTTTAATCAAGCCCTATGGGATTCAAACTTTGTTTCATTTTTTACAAGTCCAGGGGTCTCTGCAGGATTTCAATCTATTTATGTATTTTAATAAATTGCATTACAGAAATTGATCCAAAACATGCCCTCTGCAATTACTCTGCTCTTGTACCATAAGCTAACTTGCCTTTGCAAAAAACTTCAATAAAATAACATTAGCCATCATTTCTATTTTTTATTGCATTAAGCAGTATTGTAAAGAATTCTCTTTAGGACATGACTGTTCACTTAAGTTTACACCTGTAGCAGCCTTTTGTCATCTCCCTTTTACCTTATTTAGTTTACCTGATAAGCACTCCCTGAGGTTGCAAGTTTAGTGTAGTGTAAAATTGCATCCACACTTCCAGATCAGAAACTAGTAACTTCATGAATTATACTGAGACAGTCATCTTTATATAAATGTGCAGATTGATGAAACCAAAACTAAGGCAAGATGTCTGGAGAAAAATGTGTAACTCAGCCCACAGTAAACCTCAAAATAAACCTCATTTGCATGAGGACCTCGTTCTTGGTAGACTCTCCAAGGATTACCGATGACAGTATTTCCATATTAATAAGCATGGTTTTCTTTCTACCATGTGCCATGACCTACAATTTTCCACCAAATAGCCTTAGACATGATTTCCCACAGTAGATCATCATCTGCATGTGAGTGCAGCAATATGGGCAGGACCAAAGGAAAAAAATCTAATGCTCAACTTAATTGTCACAGAAAAAAACCCAAAGGGTATAAAAGACCAAAAATTCATCTTCTTTGTGTAGCTAAGTTAGGATGTGTTTGGCTTGCAGAATATCCAAGGGTAACAGTAGAACAGACTGACAGAAGAACCTAAAATCCCTTTATGTTCCTTCTGCTGGCTGGGGTCACAGCAAACAGACACCTGACTGAAGACACAGGGCAGAGCACAACTGAGCACTTACTCAACCACCACACATGGAACGCTGCACAAGGGGAAGGAACGCAGGCACAGAGTGCTTTCTCTTGCCAAACACAGCAATATTCCTATCCCACAAAACAACTTTTTCTATGCACCATGGATTGACAATCCATCTTACTTCCATACTTCTAGCCACACTGTAATAACATAATTTCTCACTGAAATAACACACAGTCAAATGCATGGCAATTTCATGACAACAAATAAAGTCAAAGAGCCAAAAGCAGTCCTTGAATGTTGCAGAAATAGCTTTTTGTGATGCAGAAAATATAAGCTCTAATGTGCCACAGGCACAGAAGAATCAATAAGAGGAAGATACAGTCTACACATCCACAAAGCATTCCATCAGTAAGATACAATAAAGAAGAGAAAGCTTAAGTAACTTCAGGCAATTACATCTACATTGTTGATGAAGACCACATAAAACATCTGAATCTTTCAGCCATATATTTGCAGCTGTAGATAAATAAATTGG
Source organism: Lanius collurio (assembly GCA_020086605.1). Lineage (NCBI taxonomy): Eukaryota > Metazoa > Chordata > Aves > Passeriformes > Laniidae > Lanius > Lanius collurio. Next base: position 12,669,531 of record JACBWW010000018.1, read on the forward strand.
TTACACTATAAAATCATCTTGACCTTAATACAAAGATGAAAGTCTTTACACATTTGCCTGCCCACAAGCTTAAAAATACAATGTTTAAGCTTATAAAATTAAAATATATTCTTACATATTTTGCTGACTAAATCCTGAGATTTAACTGTAATGAAGGTTTCACTTGTTCAAAACAATTATTTGTGCTCAAAAGCTTTTCTAAAAAAACCAGTTAAAATAAATCTTTCTGAAATATGAACATATACGTTCTTATATAGAGAAACATTTGAAACAATTATTTCCATGTCTGTTTTTGAGCTCTAAAGAAACATTTCCACACTTAATTATTGCTCTGATTCAAACTGAAGGCTGAATTAACATTTCAAAAAACAAAAAAATAAAATTTTAAATGACTAAGCTGTTAATTAGAAGAATTTGGCTTTAACTACCTATCACTGATCATTCCCAATTTCTTAGTCTGTATTTTGTATTATCACATAAAAGTTTGAGCTCCTAGAGTCAGCGCTCACTATTTCCATGTTTCTTCAAAAGTGTTCTGAGTGAAAATAACTGGTTTCATCCTTACAAAAACACTGCATAAAATGAATTGTCTTTATTTCAGGTTTTGTTTGAATGTTTACTTTGCAATAACCCATCTTTATGTATGGCTCCCACATGCACAATAAAAATATGATCTTTGTGATCATCAATTAGTGTGCAAGACTAATTTTGTTATTATAAAATAAGAAAGCTCCTACTTCCAGGACTCCCTGAGCACTAAGAATATTGGATAGAGAGAAACAGGAGCTATGCAGCATCAAAAAAAACACTCTTTAAGACTTTCATAGAAACTTGATGCTTCAGTTCAGCACTAGCTAACTATTCTTGATTGAACAAAAGCAGCACAAATTTCATCAATCCATGTGTTCCAACTGTATCCTCAATACAACACAGGTTAGGAAACAGCAATCTCATAAGCAGCAAGACCTGGAGCTTTTAATGAAATGAGTGGTGAAGGTTTAACTTGACAAATGTACCAACTGCTCAGTCTGCCAAGCCAAAGGGGAAAAAGGCTTCATAATTCTTCAGAGTATGTCCCTTGAGTACCACTGCAGGCACCTGTCAAGCTGGTGGGACTCAAGCTTAGGTGCCCCTTCCCCAGAAGCCTGACCTGGTACACTTCTGGGATATGTAATACAATCCAATTAAAAAAAAAATGCACTTTTCAGCATCAGAATTACTTACATCTAATAAACTTATTTTATCCTCTCTTCTGCATAATTGTAGTCTGTAAGGTCTTCAAAGAGTACACAGAATTCTAAAATGATAAAGAGCTCTGAAAAAAACCTTGGATGCTGGTTTAAGATTACTCCATACTAGCATAGAGCTCTAGTGTAATGTCTGTAATGGTTTCTTACTCAAGGAGTAGTAATTTTATAAGCATTTTCTATAAGGCAAATGAAATATGAACACTAGTTTGAGAACAACTGATGTCTGGTGCAAACTGCAGCCATCAGCACCCAAGAAGCTCTTTAGCTCTGCAGTTCTTGCTCCCTGAAGTATCAGATGACCATCCAAGCCAATTTTGAGAGAGTAGCCAAAAAATGCACTGCTTGTTCCTGCATGCTCCTAAACAGCCAAAAAAATAATGTGCATCGTTCTTTTGGGCAGAGAGGTTTTTATACTCAAAACAATGTGAGCTGAAATTCCCCTTCTAAAGGGCATCTTTAACAGATCTCCATAGTTTAGAAATATCTTTTTGTGAGCTTGGCAGGTAAATACTTTTGCAGGAGTTAAAGCAGCAGCCACTGCTGCACATCCAGTTCAGAATGCTGATGTGCATCTCTCCTTTTTAAGAAGCTTAATACTCTCATATACAACATTTGCAAAATACATCTGTCTGTGTCTTAAGTTTCCAAAACCCTAAAGAATATCACAGACTCATTAACTTCAGAAGGAACATCAAATGTTACTTTGGAAAGAGGAAGCTGATTAAGAATTGCCTTTTTTGTGTTTGTAAACTTGCCCTGCTATGGCATTTAAGCCCAGAACAGGTCCTAGGAATAGAAATTTTTCAGTGGGTGTTTGTGATTTTTCTCCCAGTTTATTCCAAGTCTTAAATTGTTACATATAAGACAGATCTGGGACATCACTCCAATGAGGTCCTTCATAAGCCTTGATAAGTCAAGCCCAAAAACAGACAAGATTGTTTCCCTTCCCAAATGAGTGACCATCACTACGAGCATTTGTATAAGGTTGCTTTAGGAGTTCTTTTCAGTCCAAAACCGAGGAGGAAAATATAATGCCATATTGTAGAAAAAGCCCAGAGGTGTCTGCATTATCATATCCTCTAAGTGCAAAAATAATCAGGCTTCAAAATATGTGGTGACAGACTGAAGAGTGTTCAAATGCAAAACTTCATGAAAAACATACTTTCCTGACAATTACCACTGCTTAGAGGTCCTACATATTCCAAGTGTCATTTCAAAGATGTTCAATCCTATTGTCCATCTGTCAGTTCCTGCCTCTTAGTAATTCTAACACTACAGCTTAACTTCAGCCAAACTGACTGGAGGGATAGTGGTCTCTGAGGATATCAATCATGTGCAAGTTTCTCAGTAGGTAGCAAGCACAGGAATAAATACTAGAAAAACCCCACCAAAGGAAGGGGAAACAAGTGAGAGGGCAAGCCTGCCTAAGCAACAACAAGCAGAATTTATACGAGACAGAGATTAAGAATATCAAAGGGGGAAAAGTCTAGCAAAATGCTGTGTAGGAGCTTATATTAAAACAGTCGCACACCTTAACAAAAAGTTATGACTAGTCATGTTTTCTAAGACAAGCATGAGACATTGAATGTTTTGGACTTAAAAATGCCCTGAGTGAAACATCTTCCTTTTTTTAGATGTTTTGAAAGTATTTTAGCAGTACTGGAGCACGCTTTATGTCTTTAGTTTTCACACAAGAAGTTCCCTAGAATGAGAGAGGTCACAGAATTGGCTAGTATGACTACTATGAAAGCCAAAACTCAACATTATTTTTCCCTAGCTGGAAACCACCAGAGTCAGGAGAACATCTTCAATACAAACTAGAAAACGACTGAAAATAAATGGTTCCTTTTGAAGTTTGATCCAATAAAGATATCATCCCTGCAGCATGTATGCGTCTATCTGACCTGTTAAATTCACTGCAGAAAATTGTATTAGCGACATCTAAGTGAGGAAAAAAAAGTTACTGTATTTTGAATAGACTGTACTGTAATTAGAATACAACCCAACCAGAAAATTCCTAAAATCAAAATGTAATACATTGCTTCAAACATATTTAGCCTGTCTAGAAACAGTCCATGGTAGGTTGAGCCTGGATGACAAGTAAGCATCTAACCAGCCACTCACTCCCTCCCTCCCAGAGGGATGAGGGAGAGAATCAGAAAGGCAGAATCAAGAAGAGAAACCTCATAGGTCGAGATAAATAAGTGAAAGGGGAAATAAAAAAAAAAAAATAATAGAAAACACCAAAACCCAACCAACCATACATACAAGTGAGGCAAGCCAAATCACTGACCATCAGCAGGTCAATGGCCAACCTCAGCAACACCTACTTCCTCCTAAAATATTGCTAAGCAAGATTTTAAAATATGCAGAGTATCCTTTCAGTCAGTTTGGGTCAGAGGCTCCAGCTGTATCCCCTCACAACCTCTTGCCCACCCCCAGCCTACTTGCCAGGGCAGTAGAGTGAGAAAATAAGAGGCCCTGACATGGTATGAGTGCTATTCAGCAACAGCTAAAACACTGGCGTGTTCATCAACAGTTTGTCACAACCTCAAACACAGCACCATATGGACTGCTGAGAGGAAAATTAACTCCTTCCCAGCCAAACCTGGTATCAGTCTGACCTGAAAAGTCCTTTAGTATTAAAAACTGTGAGATCTTTGTGTTCAAAAACCATTACTGAAATCACTCAGAATAAAAGTATGTAATTAATCTAAACTTGCCTTTGATGTGTTGCCTCCTTCTGTCCACACAGGAGAAAAATGGTATTCATGTTTAGCCCTAAATGGTTCCATGGAACTCTCAAAAAGATTTCAAGTGAACAACAGACAACAAATCACAAAGATAAAACTGATAAACTATGAAAAGCTCTCCTGACAGACCCAAAAGCTTTACAGCCTTGTCTCATCCCTTCCCCACACTTTCAATGAAGCCTTCATCCAGTCTGTATTTGATGTGGATGGACTCTAATCTCAAGTGGTAATTATCAGCCAAACAAAATTATACTCTCAGGGCTATACTCAGTGGGAAAGATTAAATCCAGCAGAGTGTGATTAGCTGGAACCGCTCTCCACAGTGACAAGACCAGGCTGGAGCAAGGATGCAATTTCACTCTGGATTGTTCTCTGTAGGACCCAGACAGACTAGGGTAAGCACATCCTCCAAAACATAGTTTTCCTTATGCACCTATTGGGCTTGAACAGAAGGCTAGTTTGATTAAGATTGTCATGCAGGAACTTTTGGAGTGTGATGGGAGGAAAGAGGGACAACACCTTTGAGGTTTATTCCCGTATGGATAACATATGAAGATCCTTCAATGATTGTAGAACTGCTCAGAATCCAAGTCATACTGCTGCAGTGTGCCCTATTTCATCCCATCCTATCTTTTAGAAAGAACACCTTTAGGAGAAGCAGTTTTCAGTAGTGGAAAACCTTCTAAATGGTCCATGCAAAGTAGCCACAAAAAGTAGATCTGCTGCTGAATAATTCACAAATAATTAATAAAGCATCTGTGCCTCCCTTGAAAAAATAAGGGCAGACTGGTAAAAAAACAAGTGAAAATGAGTAAGAGAAAATATATTAATAATACATATCTTTTATCTGGTGAAGCCTCAAACTACTCCAGATTCATCTCAATAGCTGTTCATGCTCGCTTAACACCACATCAAGAAGAGACTGCAATTTGACATATTTGGTGCTACATCAAAGCAGCAGAGCAGAAAAGAATTGAGGCTAACAATCTCTCATAGCCAAGAGATGAAATGCTTGCACAATACTAATAAGGGTGGGGGTTTTTCCTTCCTCTGCAGACAGTGAGAAGGTTGTTCCCAGAGGCAAACAACTCAGTCCTTCAGTCCTGCTGTTTTAAAATTGGTGAAAACTGATCACATCTCAATTATAAAATAGTCTGCTGAGATCAGGACAGAATCTAGATGACAGGGCTGTTTTGTGGAAGCTCAAATACCTTCTGAATACACAGAGGACTATCACTAGCTTCTATAACAATCGTTTTCAAAAAGACAATTGTTCAGATTCTTTTTAGTATGTTTTTGCAAGATGCTACAGAAAATAGCACCCTACTTCAACTAAGACTCAAATACCTGAGTGAATGTGATGGTATATTATAGCTAATATAGGTCATTCTCACACTTCTTCCTCCCCTCTGTTGCCTTTAAAACACCTAGAAAATAGTACCTCAACTAAAATTATGGAAGGGTTTTAAGCCACCAAGTGGAGCAAAACTACTAGCTCAGGAAAAAAAAGAAACTCAGAGAAAACCAGAAAGTATTACTTTTCATTTAACTGTGAGAGAATCATAAATCTTGCCTATTGGAAACTTTTCTGATCATCTCATCTGATAAAAGCCAGAAAAATAAAATAATTACAGGGAATAACATCAAGGATAAAGATACTCAGTGGCTTCTATTTGAGAAGCTTAACCGACAAAGCTCTTCATCTTATAAAAAGCAAGCAGCAAGCAGCTGAGTTGGAAATATGACACTCAATCTGTGAAATGATGAATGGCATATAAAAAGCAACTACTAACTATTTAAGACAACACAGGCATTAGCAGACAATTAAATTGCCCAGCAGATGTTTGAAAGCAAACAAAAGAAAGTACCACAGAACTCATTGCCAAGGATATCAAATTAAAAAGGAAAAGAGCAAATCAACAAATCAGGGTCTAATAAAAATGTGTAATCACTATCTCAGGAAACCTTTCACACACTGTGTGATGGAGTGGGATAGCAACTGAAGTGGGCACTTGTCCTTTATTTACAATCATCAAATAGAATCACTAGGGCTGCAAAAGACCTAGAGATCCTCAGGTACAACCATTAGCCAGGCCCTACCATGTTCACCACTAAACCATATTCCCAAATGAAATATCCAAATGACTTTTGAACACTTCTGGGGATGGTGATTACACCCTGGGCACTCTATTCCAATGCCCAACCATCCTTTCGTAAAGAATTTTTTCTTAATATCTAACTTCATCTTAAGATGAATTACCAGTCATAGCTGGAAGGGATCCACAAAGCTTACCCACAAGTCCTACTCCATTTTTAAGGAGTACCTGTACTCTGAAGAATTCCATTTGCATCACCTATTACCAGAGCATCAGAGACTCAGATCAACTCAAGGCTTCCCCTAGGCATATTAACTATTGGTTAAAGAAATGCTCATATAACAACAAACAGGAACAACAGAAAGGGGACAGGTAAAGGGAATGAAAATTACAAAAAGCTTAATGCACTTGTGAACTGCAGTGCTAGGCAGTGTCTAATAAAGTCACAGAATGCAAGGAGGAAAGTTTTCGCATTCCTTGTATGTTTATTTGATGCTGTAAGGGAAGTCATCACACAGAGCTGAAGTGCTACTTTCATAGTACTTGGACTGCTGATGACACACAAGTTTAAGTTAAGAAAGGAAGAGATACAAGCAATACCTCCCAGAGTCTTCAAAAGTCCTTTGAGACATTCCAGTAAAAAAAAAGCAGAGATCACCAAAATAAAAATGGTTTAGTGTTGCCCATTCTCATATTACATAAAATCATTACCTAGGCCAATGAGGGCTGGGATTATCCAATTTTAATGAAAATTACCACATGCATATATTTATATGAGGGCAGTGGATGAATATTAACCGTATATAGGAATTTCCAAAATAATACAGGGATATAAAAAAACATGTAATATCAACAAGATTTTACAGCTTCATGATCAGCAAGTCAACAAATTAATATCAGCTCTGTAACCTGTGAGTTAACACTTAATTTCTTTCTACTGTTCAAAAGAACATCGTCACATACTTCACATGTCGGAGGGATAAGGAAGTTTTGCAAATTCTGGGAAGCAGATCCCCGCATTGTCCCGGTTTGTTAACCTGAGCAAAGCACAAAGAACACAGCAGAGGGCAGCAGTTCTCCACTGCCACTCGGCAGCATTTCCCCGACTGCAACAGCAGCCTTTAAAGGTAAGAATGCAAAACAATAAAGAAGAGTATATTCCTGCTTCCAAAGTCTTCGTTTAACAGAAGCACACTTCACTCTCTACAAATACAAAAAAAAAAAAAAAAAAAAAAAACCAAAAAAAAAAAACAAAACACCAACAAAAAACCCCACACATGATATCCAAGCATCAGATCTGAATTCAAAACAAAATCAGAGAAGAAACAAGTTGATTCTATCAGAAAGGTTTTAATTTCCTTTGTTACAGTCACAATGTGGTGCGCAAATTGTTTCAACGTGCTGTAAATTGCAGTACACTGCTGAGCCAATGCACAAAACCTAAATTTTATTTGAGTCACTGAATGAACAAATGAAGAAACATTTTCACTAGTAGTAGAAAAAGTAAAGGTTTTCAGATTGCCAGTTAGCAGTCCCAGACTTGAAACAATCCTATTTTGAAATTAACTTTCCTGTTTTGAGTTATTAGATATGTAATTTCACAATCCCTGTGACAGTAGAGATAAATTAGAACATGCTAAAAATGGTGCTTAAAGGATTTGAGATGACTAAACATTCTCATTTTTGGATACAACCCAATCTGATGCTTTTCATTCAGAATGCAAAATGAGACAGATTCTTCTGCTAGGTCACTCACACAGTCTAAACACATAATAAACAACTTAATATAATCTTTAAAATCATTATAATGACCTTGTGTTATCTACATTATTGTTATAAAAGTCTTTTATTAAGTAAATAGTTCAGAAGCAAGGATCATTTTGATTTCTAGCTTTAATTTATTTTGGGTTGATTCTTATTGATCCCTTTTCAGCATCATCTCATTTGAAAAGTCACTACCATCTTTTGGGTTTGGAATCATTGTCTCTAAGCCATCAAGACAAACTATCTCAGCTTTTTATTTTCCTTCCCCTCCTTCCCAGACAGCACTTCCCTCACTGCTCTAATAGTACTTCCAGCTGTGTATGTGCAATTGGCAGTGGCCTTTATATAACACACTGTAAAACAGAACTTTTCCATCTCCTCAGAATACCCTGATGGCCTCCAAAGAGTATTTCAATCAATCATAAGAAGATCAGGAACAGAACTATAAAGACTATGCAGCTTCTAGCCCAACTACAGACTTTTTCCAGTCACCTGAACTATAGTTCCTGGCCTAAAACCAGCCATGTACATCAGATCCAGTAAACAACCTGTTAGGAAATAAAGAAATGGATCCCTTTCTCACCATACAAGTGACATTTATTTCCATGAAATTTTCTACAAACAGCTTTTAAAATACATTTATTAGTAACAGACCACTAAGTTAACTACTAAGTTAACTACTTACTTAGATTACTAAGTCAACTAAGTATTCCCTAGCCATTTCCTTAGCCTGAAGGAAGATGAAACCCAGCAGGTAAGAAGGATTTCATGTAATAAAATAGTCCTCCTTTTGCTTTCTTGAGTAACTGTTAAGTTGTTATAGAATTTAATTACAAATAGCAGCAGAAAGGTGGTTTGGTTAGGAGTTCTTTTTAAAATGAACTGCAACAGCATCAGCATTTCAGACTGCAGAATTATGACGGAAATTTCTTCTTCATTTTGAGTCTGGAGCTTTTTTGAGGAGAACTGTACCTGAACTAACTAAACTAAAGCAACCAAAGTAGATTTTTCAGACTCAGTTATGTGATAAATAGTTGCATTTTACCACATATGAATGGCTTATGTTTGGGGTTTTTTTCCCCAATAGAAAAATTGGGGACTGAAGAGTAAGGAAGAAGTCTCCTGGGCAAAACATTTACAAAAACGTACAGGAATATACTACAAGTCAAACTGTGCATAGTTTTCAATTACTACATGTTTTCAGAGGAATAACGAGCATACCAGTGAAAGGACATCTTTTAATTACAGCAGAAAAATGGACCAACTTCATCATCATAACACTCTAAGGACTTCAGAACTATTGTACAGATAAATGAAGTTCAAGAATCTTGCAAGTGACTGTTCTGTTCCAGCTTCGGTGTTACTACATTTGGCCAACCCACCACCACAGCAGCTGGAAAGCCCAAGTCAGAAGAGCCTTTGGAGTCTGCTTAAGAGAAAAGCCCTGGAGCTTGGGGTATGAGATGTGCAAGTGGTGTGGCACCTGCACAACATGCAAACAAAGCCCTCCTCAGCAATGGTGTCTTCATCAGGTGATAAAGGCACCCCAAATGCAGGTGGCTAAATGCAACTATAACACACTTTTTCCAGCAGGCAAGAAAGAACAGCCACAGTGAGAATTCCCTGCACTGGTGCTCCATCTGAGAGCACATTTGAGAGAACTGTGAATGATGGCTGGCACACACAGCCCCACCAAGACAAGGAAAGAGCAAAAATGTCCTCAACCAATGTTATTTGTGGCACAAGTAAACTCACTGCCAGAACACTAAGATTGAAAGAAAGAAGTAATTATTGTTTTAATGTTTTCACAGCATGGAGGGTAGGGAATCATTCCTCCAGGCAATATGGGTTTGTCACTAAAACCCCTAAGGCCTGTTCATTCTTTGTTGGGCATTTGGATGAATTCAGAAAATGCTGATGATTCCTGCCTACACTGACCTTTAAGACAGCAGCTCTCAGTTATACTTTAACCATACATTAGAATTTCATTAAAGAATGTCCTTCCCTCCTCCAAACCAAGATATGGCAGTGTATGGTCTTTAAAGAAACATTTCTTAAAAACACAGAAGCCTAACTAGGCTGAGTATCCTTTAAATAATGGTGGTCTCCACCAGAATATGTTTCCAATGTTTTACTTTTTTGGGTCTGGTAAATACCAGTCCTAGGAATGAGATTCAAGTAATGTTATTCCCACTTATGAAAGTATGAGTAATACCCCCTGACAAAACATCAGACTATGATTAAGCCTCAAAGAAAGTGCAATAACACCCCTCCATGTTAACAAAGCCCTGGTGCAATGCACTGCATTGACAAAAGAAATGATCAAGCACAGTGCTGGCTAGTAAAACAAATCTGACTAGCAGCATACCAGATAATCAGCCAGTGAGCTCAGACATCCTGAAATCTCACTTCAAATAACAGAGGAAGCCTTTTGGGGTTTTTGCCATCAAGAAATCTAAATACACTCTCTACTGAAGGAATCGTGTTGGAGACCATATGCCCAACTATGAACAGCCCTACATTTATTCACCCACTGTTTTCTCCCACTGTTTTCATTACAACAGGAAACTATGCCAAAGTTGTTCACTCAAAGGGTCCAGTTCCATGAGCAGCAGCGAAACTGAGCAGTTTGATTCTGCTGCAGAGAAAATCACTGCTCTTCTCACCTTCTCCTTCCAAAAGTGTTGAGCTGTTAAGTCTTATCTTATTTTACCTACCCTTTCCAGGTATCTGAGTGACTTTAACTGTTTAACAGTTAACAACTCTCCATCCCAGCAGCTGTTTTTCACTAGGTCTAGTGCTTGTTTGACTTTTCCATGAGCTGTTTTCACTCAGTAGCCAGCAGAAAAGCATAAAGAGTTTTACCAGGTTCCTAGCAGGTGAGCAGTGAAAGAAAAGGGGTAGAAGCATTCTCAGAAACACCAACTGGGTTTTACTGTCATTCATGAAGCAATAGATTGAATTCTTCTCCTGTAGCAAACAAGGACAGCAAAGCAAAAGGGATCAGGAAAGAATGCTTCACCACTCTGCTGCCATTAATACCTGGAAAATTACTCAGGTTATGATCATCAGCTCCTCTGAAATAAACCACACAGTTCCAGGCAGGCAACTGCAGTTGAAAAAATGCTTTGAAGGGGTTATATTTGTAGGATTTGTATGATTTTTTGCTACTGTATTCAGCATCTCCAGTCAAAACATATTCCACACCATGTTCTCAGAGTCAGTCCAACTCACAGAACTAGGGCAATAGCCAAATATAACTAATTTATCACTTATTTCTAGTATTAATTAGCACCTTTTACATTTAAAAACAGAGGGAGAAATAAGTACAAACACACACAATGACATAAGACCTTCTTGTAAGATTCATCAGCTTCATATAAACATCTCAGGTCCATGGCATCCAGTTTCTTGGAACACACAAACTCTAACAAATATAAACATCACTGATGCCTGAATAACTACACAGTCCTTATAACTTCTGGGTTATCAATAAACGACTCTGTATACCTGCAGCCATTTAGAAAGAGCAAGCAAGCACAAGTAAACAAAGACTTTCTTAGAAGATGCTCAGTATAAGAAGAAAACACCACAGATTTATACCTTTGTTTTATATTCTATGTGCTTTTTGATGAGACTAGAAAATCCATGTAAGGGAAAGCCAAAGAATACTACAGAACAGGTACCTCTGGCTCAGGAAGTGCTTGAGTCTTAAACTGCTGTTAGTTGGGAGAATACCAAGTGACATGTTAACAGAAAGAGAACTCTGAAATCCAGAGAACTCCCTTAGAAGGAAGTTAAATGCAGAAAGCTTATTATATCCTTGTAATCAATACACAGTAAGAATGTAAATTTCTACTAATGATTTGCCTTAAGTTAGTCTATTTTCTCATACTTCCTCATCCAGCTTTTCAGATTTTGCATATCAGGTCCCTTCATCATTTCCTCCATCATCACTCTGCCACCTGCATCACTCTTGGTGTCATCAGTTATCACCTTCAAACATACTCACCTTCAAAACTCAGAGAAGACACTTTCAGTTCCACTCATAGAATCCAAAATATAGTATTTGTTAATTTCTTTAGCTACAACCTCTAGAATTACCCACCAGCTATCTGATATTGCACTGGGCTTCTTTATTTGCCATGCAGAGATTAGAAGCATGACCTCCTGCCAAAGTTCATTCTGTATATTAAAACTTCAAACTTTTTAAAGGGCTGTTCACAACCACAAATACAGGGAGTTGGGACATTGTTTCTCCTGGCATGACCACAAGGTCACTATCCTTGGCTTGTATTCCTCATTGCTTTTGTCAAATACTCTTTAAACCCAATATAGCAAACATAATTTGCACACTTGGTCTCCTGTTCCACATGAAAGTTGGCCAATCCTTTAGAATGCAGACAACCATCCTTGATTTTGACACTTCCCAACTATCTAGTAGGCAGCTGTTTCTTTGGCATTGCATTATATGTCAAGCTTACATGCAAGAGCAATATCACACCATCTGCTGATGCTGCCAACATTAGAGTTGCACCATTTTTTTCACTTCCCAAAGCTTTTATGACTGATTCTGCATCCTTTTCTTCAACACTGCAACCAGATGACATAGCAAAGTCAGCTGATTTACTAATAGCACTACTCAACTGGCTCACCACATAACTGTGATTTATCCAATGAAATATGTTTGAAAAGCAATTTGCTTTTTAGTGAGGACACGGAATATTGGCAAAATTAAGTCCTTGGCCAAAACCCATTATGACACACTACTCACATGTGCCAATTTGGAAGAGCTGTTGTGTACTATTAAGTATTGAAAGCATTTCTTAAGCTTTCAGCGCAATAATTTCCCATGTAACTCATTTACATCTCATCTACAATTTTAAATTCAAAAATTCTGTATTTTGTTCCTTCACTTAAGAAAGCAAATTCCTTTGGGCCTACCAAGTAATTTTTCCATCAAGTTTATACATAAAAGCTTAGCTTTTAATTGTTTCAGTTTTCACACAAGTGCCTCTCACATTTTATTTCCTACATAACACAGAAAGTTAAAACTTGCATTGTAACCTCTCTTTATGTTTCTTCAAACACTTGTTGGACCTGGAATATAGGATCAAATACAGTGGAAAACCACTGAGATGCTCACTTGGCTGAAGCACATTGAAGAAAGGTTCAGGGGACTGGGCTTGTTGAACCCAGAGAAAGGCACCAGGCAGGAGCTGATACCACTCTAATGTCTAAGAGGAGACACCAGGAAAACAAAACTGGGCCCTTGTAGTGCACAGCATGAGGAGAGACAACTTTAAACTGAGATAGGCTGAGGGGGGCTTGCTAAAACTAATCAAAGCCCTAAGTGACCAGGTCTGAGTTGATGCTCCCCCTTCTTTAAGCAGATGGTTGGACAAGATCACTTTCAGCACAAATTCAATTATGCATAATTCATTTAAGCTGAGGCAAATTCCAAAAACTTTCTATAACAATGGGACTCTGAATTACAGTGAAATGTACAATCAAGCAAGGAAAGCTGCAGGAATCACACAAACTCACTGTCACCTTTCCCACTTCATCCCTGCCAGCTGTAGCCGTGCTCCTGTGGTCAGGCACCTTGCAGCCACACCACTGAGCTCACTTAAAATTGATGAGATCTCATGGCTTAAGATTTACAACTTAGGAAATAATCTTTCATCTTTCTCCCTTAGTAACAGGTTAATGCATTATACATTTCTCCACTCCCAAAATACTGGAGTTTGGCTTCTGTCAGAAACAAGGATTGGATCACACTGATACTGCTCTGATGCAGTCCAGGAAAGATGCTTCTAAATATTTTGAAAAAAAAAAAAATCATACAAATCAATTTTTTCACACTTGTCAGGCTAGACATATTATTTAAAGCTATTTTAGATCACAGTCATTTTAAATTCTACTGCTTTACTGAAAGTATACTATGCAACAAAGTTAAGAATGACTGCTAAAAATTGCTTTTTCTGGAAAAATCAAAGACTTCTCATATTCTGTATTTTTAAGTGCCATGAACTCATTTAAAACTGTGACTTAAATAAAAATCATTACTGTAAGCTCAGCCCACGTGCCTGCTCTTAATAGTATCCATGGTTGCAGTGATGCAAATTTGCCTACCTACATCAAACCAATGTGCCCACATAACGAGGAAAAAATACTGTATTAATCAGTATTCTTTGCACTAGATTTGGGCAAAGTAAATCAGTTAGACCTTTGACGACAGGACAGAAATGAGTTTAAGGACCTGTTCACCTATTGTGACTAGATCTGAATTCTGAATTAAGCAAAACAGAAATATCAAAGATCAAATTACAAAAGATTTCTCAAATCCATGAGAAAATTCATCTCACTGGCCGAATTCTTCTCTTCCCTAGTCAGAAATAAAGAGCAACAATGAATTGTTTCAAATACTCCTCCACTCAAGGTAGAGAAAGGGGAAGCACTTAACATTTTTACTAATCCTATCATACATTACATTAATGCTGATTGTAAAATTGCCTTACTTACATTCATTGATTTTCCTTGAGATCTGAAATACAGGTTTATGCACAAAACCAAGGAATGTACTTCTCGTTAGACTACAACTTCTAAGTAATCAGACATACATGGGTACACAGGGAAGGAAACTGTTCCTTCCTAAGCCCCACTTTAAATAAACACCTTCAGTTGAAGGTGCAAGGTACTACAGCATTTCGTTAAATGAGGCCAAAAATTTAACAAGAAGCAGGCAGGAAGGATTAAGTTCTGATAACTCCAGGTGGAAATGCACCATCAGTCTAAGCCCATGTATATCTGTGCTGTGCAGAGATGATCTCTCCCTCTCCCAAGCAACATTTCTGTGAGCAGTCTTACTTTCTTAGCATCCACAGAGCCAGGCTAATCATACTAAAAAACAACTTTTTTTTCCCCACAGAATATGTTTTCTGTTGGCTTAATTTTCCATGTAAATTGTCTTTCTGCTCTTAGTCAAGTAGATATGTGAAGGTGAACAAATGCACAAAATAAAACAAAAGTCGAGAATTTTAGTCATAAAAATGACAGCTCTACCTCTCCCTTTTTTTCTTAATGAGTACAATAAAATGAAGGTACATATCAATATAACTGAAGTGAAGCAATTAACATCCTACCCCAAACTCACTGTAAAAAAAAGAATATTCTAAAATAAATAAAGCCAAAATGCCACAAATTAGTATCACACTAACATGATTTAAAGGGGTTTGTTTCACTTCTAAAAAAACTGTTACAGTTCAGACACCAGAAATACTCCTTTGCTGGTGAGAGACAAAGTAATTTCACTCAGTCCAGTCAGCTTTTGCTTCCTTGTGTCAAACAACCTGGTAAGCATCTTGATGTTTTCTTTTATAAAAGCTATCATTAAATCCACCTAATAGTCTCAAAGATGTTTAATTTTATTATACTTCTTGAGAAGTGTGTTTGTACAAGCAAGTTTTATGGTTTAAAATTATCCAGAAGAATGCTAGAAGTTTAATCAGTTTGTCAAAAAAAAATTAAACTTGCAGTTATTCCAACATCCAGGGAAAGGGGAACAATACAGAACAATTTTACTACTTGAAGAAAAATGAAGCCTCCAAAAATCCAAACTCACAGAGTCAATATTTCACAAGCACAGTACTAACATATTACATTTATGTATGAGATTTTATCTTTAGCAGTTACAAGTGGAGTGCATTAAAACAAAAAACTTACATAAAACTTTATCTTAGCACAGAAGTAATGACACTAAGTCATCTGGGTGTCTTCATCTCAAAGCAGCAAGATGTCAAAATAATAAAGCATCTTGAAATATATCCATCCCTAACATGACTTGCCAGATTCATCTTCTCTTTGATGATTATTTTAAACATGTCCTGATAAAGGTTATGTAAAATATCATTTGGAATTTCTTTTTCTGGAATAAAAAGCAAACTTCTATTTTAGCACACTTAGAGTAAATTTCTACGAAAAGATGTCTTACTGCAGAATGAAGGGAAAAAAAATCATTCTACTACACTTTTCAATACGTGCATAATTAGCTCTTCAAAGCATTAACATCTATGATTGTTCTTAGCAACAACTACAGAATTCATTTTGACGATCTGTGCAGTTTAAAGTTTTTTACAAAATCAACACTAGAAAACCATCAAGGCATTTTCATTACAGGTAGTAAAAATTGGAAGAAAGATTCGACAAGAACTTCCAAGATTGTAGGCATTAATCAAAAGCTTTATCGTCTTACCTTTGTTGTTACAATGCATAAGCAATCCATCGTTTCAGCATAGCAGGTATATATCCAAACATTTAAAAGGTTTATTTTCAGTCACAGCTAAACACCATCTCAACAGAATGAGAAAAAGCACACTTATTTAATAGTCAAAACAGTTGAGTGAGTGCCAGCTTTCCCTTTGGATTCATTCAGAGGTAGAAAAACCGTGGAGAAAAAGCAGCAGGCTATAATACAGATGCTTTAAGTTTCATGAAATGTTCTTAACCTATTTTGGTTATCTATGTCTGAAAAACTTAAATGTATCCTTGAAAATATTCTACAAAAGATGTCAAATCCTGTTCCATACCAGTTAAGTACCTCCTCGTATTCTATTTCATATACTCCTCTGTCAGGATTACCTAACACATGAGCATCACAGGGAATCATTTGATGAAATGCAATACAAAATTATTTTACAGCAAAAAATCTCAATTCAGCTTTTCTTAGCTGGTTACAATTTCTAAAATGAAGCGTTTGTTCAAAAATAGTTTTGGTTGCAAACAAGTATTTCTCCTCTAACGTCATTTCAGCATTTGCAGACTGCAAAATAACTGATTTCCTAAGCAGTAATGAATGGAATATTCCATGTAGATCAGGGAGAGAAAAAAGTGGCAAGGAAAGAGTAATGCATATTGCAAGAGAAATGCTATTTTGAGCCTTGAATTAACCTAGAATTTCATTTCCTTTTGTAAGGCTGTAATGCAGTGACAAGGCAAAGTTTGTATGCACAGGCATTGTCTTCTCAGCCTAATTAGCAGGGCTGGGAAAAGTCTAACACTTGGGCACAACACAACATCCTGTGTCCCCTGAAACACTAACCTGACAGTTCCATACACTGGTAAGAACCTTAGTACATTAATTTCTCACAAGAGACATTGAAAGCAGCTCATAAACTCAATTTCCACTACCTTGCCCTATTAGGTGCCCCACTAACACCTTTGCTGCAAACAGAATGAAGACTGGAGAAAAAATTCTATGAGTAATTTCAATCTATTAAATCCTATATGCATCATTTTGCTTTTAACCCAATATGTAAAACTGAATGTATTTTGTATCAAAACAACTCTAGAATACACTGTATATCTAGAGCACTCCCTTTAAGCTTTCTGCAACTTTGCTCCCCTTGATTCCCCAGCTCTTCCATATATGCTGGGAGAAGTGGTGGGGTGTGAGGGGCTGCCAGAGGCAGGGAAGGGGGTGACCTGGTATATAAGGAAACAAATCTTTCCAAAATCACACATTTTATTTTATGGGCAGGTGATATCTTTACAGGGTAAACTTGAATGGAATTTTAAGATTAACCTCACACCATTCAACCACTAAGACGATGATTTTTACCTTGTATGTCCAAGTCAAGTCAAAGATATTTTTCATTTTTACACAGTCTATAAAACCTGCAGAGAAATTCTGCTGTGAACACCTAGATGAGGCTCTCACTGCTACAAAGCATCAGTGGGAAAACTATGCATCTTTCAGACTGCTGAACCCAGATAGAAGGCTAAAAGTTCTAACTTGAAAAAAACAAAAAAGCACAAGTTAAGCTGATGAAATATTCCTGTGTCAGAAAAGGAATGGAGGGATTACTTTCATAGCTGAATGCACACAAGGTACCTCACAAAGAAATTATTCTTGCATTTCCCAAGTCTTCTTTTGGGAAAACTGTAAGGTTCAGAGAAATTAACAAAGTGCTAGTATCCAAAAAGTAAAGGAAAACTAAGGAAATGCATTTTTAGGTAACTTGGTGCATATCCAGTGTCTAGGCCAGAAACATCTTCAGTGACTAATACAAGACATGCAGTCAGTCCAAGTGTACATTTCCTGCACAAACAGCTCTAGGAACCCCAACATGGAAACTTGGCATGAAACTTCATGCTCTTTGTCCACGAAGGGCAAAGATTAACAATCCTGCTCATCACTGAAATTTCTCTCAGCTACTTTGGTTCAAGATTAAGCTTCTGTAGACTAATCCTGGCTACAATTAGCATATGTTCAGAATCAATCACTTTTATTCTCAGTTTTCTGTTCTCTTGCCTTCTTTGGGACACTTTCAGAACTAAGGATCATTATCATATCATTTTTCTCCTCTTGCACTCAACACCATCCTTCCAACAAGACCCAAGACCCACTACTCCTGTCATAACAAGCACGTGACATCCTTCAAGCTGCCGATGCAGACTATGAGAAGAGACCAACCCAGAGAGGTGAGGAAAAAGCATTTCTTTGCTGAGGATTTGTGGATCAGGCTGCTCATCTTGAATAGGACCCTAAACACTTCAGAGCAGACAGAAAATCATCTCCTAACAAGTGTGCTTGAAAAGTAGCAATGCAAGCACTGCACAAATCAGAGCAGGATGTACAACCAAGCTACATTAGAGCCCTTTACC
Source organism: Lanius collurio (assembly GCA_020086605.1). Classification (NCBI taxonomy): domain Eukaryota; kingdom Metazoa; phylum Chordata; class Aves; order Passeriformes; family Laniidae; genus Lanius; species Lanius collurio. The sequence continues at coordinate 12,688,059 of JACBWW010000018.1, forward strand.
AAGCACTGCACCACTACAATGGATTAAAAGTCCTTCTGGTAACTGCACATGGGTCTCCCAAGATCCATCTTCAGCTAACAATGTCCACACACAGAGGAAAAAATTCCATACCAGTACACCGAAAAATTTTGTAGCAAACACCAATATACATTTTCATAAATATAGTGCACAGAGAGATAAGGACTCAAAGATAAGAGTGCTATGCATAAAAAAGTATTTCCTAGCCCAAAAGCAGTTTCGGCAGACTTTTCTCTAGAAATACTGTATATGGAATAAATAAACATTCAAAAAATAGGCTCAAACATTCAGGAGGCTTAGCATTCTCATATAAAAAATAATACAGCTTTTTGGAAATAAATTATAAATCTCCTTGAATGAGCAAGCATTTGTTAAATTTTGGATATCAGAAGAAAGTTTTTCAAAATGAGAAATAGGTAAAAAATTCAGAAGTAAAACTACCGTAATTAAACAATTTAATAACTTAGAATCTTCTTTCCTTTAAACCATAATGTGAGAAGGAACAGAAAGATATTAAAGAACACACCAAAACTTGAATCAAAATCATGAAATGCATGAAAAGTCATCCTTTCATGCACTGAAGAGTAAGACGTTTTCACATAGTGCTGTTAGTCATTAAAATAACTATTATTCTACTGAACTTGTGAAAAACATTGTGATCTCTTCAATGTCACTCATCCTCATTAAAAATAAATCCTTCTGTCCTGTCAGCTCCAAGTGATCTCAGTAACAACCATTAACAACTGTTCTATACTGCTTGGTGAGAAGGAAAAAGTGCATTCCCATTCACCCCTATTCGTGGCATTAATATTAAAAAACAAAGGATGATTCTCAAGTGAGAAACACAAAGTAAGAGATTAATTTTTCTTCCCTTGAATTACTTATGAATTCTTTCAGGTTACGTTTGGCAGTCACTCTTTGTACCTTCACAGGCTTATTCTTTTTCCAGTGTGGAAGATTCTATCTACAAAGCCACCAGATAACTAAATAAAGGAAAATTCATGCACCAATAAACTATGCATAGAAATAAATCATGCAAATTAAAACAATGCTTTGGAAAATACTGATTTTGCAGATAAATAATTTCTTAATCTATCCACAAATCTAAAAGTGCATATGGTTATTTAAATGCTAATTTGCTCTTGGATTCTATGAGAAAAGCCACGTAACACAGAGCTGTCACAGGTGTAACCAGAGAAGCAGGCTCAGCTCAGCTTCGCAAGGGGATGTCAAATGCCCAACCTCAGCACATCTGAGGAGACGTATCAAAGACTCAGTTAAGATCAAGCACTATCATCACTGCAAGCATTTTCCCAGCTACTTTAGTAAAGAAAGCACTAAAAGTGTAAGATGTCATAAATTAATTTATATAGCTACTTTTGAACCTGGCTGCAAGATGTAATTATTAGACTTTTTAAAAAATGAATCTGTAAGTTGTCTATTTACATCTAAACTGAGAAATTTAGAAATAATAGGGTTTTACGTCTTGTATAAACACCCTGAACTGAGCATGGAGATTTTGTTTATTTACTTTTGCATTCAGTTTGACCAGAAGCCTGCCCCTGGAAGACTTTTTCAGTTTTTTTCAAGACTTACAATCTTTTCTTTGTACAAACAGCCTGGATTTCAAGTACTGAAAGCAAAATACATAGCAAACCAAATACTATTTCCTCATTGTAAAGTTAACACAGAGAAAGCAAAGAAGCTCCCAAGTAACCCAGGACTATATTGGTGCAGAAATAAAACAAGCACATCATGTATGCAGCAAAGGAGATGATAGAAATAATGGGCAATACACACATACAGATGCAGGCATAAAGGACCAGTACAATAACAAGGAGCACAGCAATCAGATATAGCATATTATCAAGCTAACCAGTACTGAATCCTTATAAATATTAAGGCAAAGAAGGTATTTGAACATAGTGCAATAGGTTGAGGACTTTTGCAGGAACAGCTTGTTAATACAACAGATAAGAATGACTTTAAAGTCCAGGTGAAGATATTGCAGTTGAAATTCAGAAACAGAAAAACAGAACTAGAGCATCTTGCACTTTTAATAATGTACTCTACATATACAAGTATCTCCTCACAAAGCTTCCCTAAGATTCTGATTAACTGCTTGATGTACCATTCCATTCTGAATACAGCTACTGATTAAACACTGATTTTTTTCATTGCACTAGAAACCAGACATCCTAAATTCCTTCCTCCAGACTACATTAGCTGATCTTATTAAGAAGTTATATAAAACTATCACAATTTTAGAAAGGTTAAGAAGACATTGCTGGTTGCTTTGTAAACAAAGCCAATTCCCATCTTGTAGGTGAAAATGAGGTTAGCTTAACTTTATCCCTTTTCAAAATATTCTTGTTGACAGACACTGAGCAAAGCAAACACAAGCCTGCAGCAGGCCTTAACAGCAAAGGAGAACAGGAGCTGCATTAACAGAAACACAATCAGTAGTAACACAAAACTCTATTACTCCCCTTTGCTTGGCACTTCCACTAGAGCATCTGGAATACTGTGTTCAATTTTGGGGCTCCAGTACAAGGATTTTGATAACCTGGAGCAAGTTCTGCAGAGTGCCATTAAGACATTGAGAGGGTTTTTGAAAGACTTGACCCTTAAAGAGAGGATGAGGGTACAGGGCTTGTTTAAGCTTGGAGAAAGAGTTCAGCAGAACCTAAAAGCAGCCCTCCAATACCTGCAGTGGAATTAGTCAGAAGACAAAGCCAAGTCCATGTTGCATGATGGAAAAACCCTAGAAACGACAAATAAATTGAAACAGAAATGTCAATCAAAAATAGGGTGAAGCTTTTTCACCATGAGGATAGTCAAGCATTGGAACATTGACCTGAAAATTTTGAATTTCTAGTTCTTGAGATTTTCAAGACTTAGCTAATCAAAATCCTTCACAATGTAATTAACCTCCTAGGTGATACTGAGTTATTTTGTAATTGCAAGATGTTTAGCAAGTTTCCTGTCCACCCCGCCTTCGTATCAAATTTTAGCTGAAATTGCAGATTTATCAGCTGTTTCTTTACTTCCTCTTTTGCTTTCTTTGTATAAAAAAAGAATTTGGCAACAGGCCCTTGAAGAGAGCGAGCTAGCCAGTCTCTACATGGCAGACACTAAACACATTGGCAAGGGCAGATAGATGGGAAAACCACAGATCAGACCAAAGTCCTTCAGACACCATTACTCACTAAATACAAAGGTATCCTCATGCAACCGAAAGAGACTCCAGATTGAGTTCCACGTCCTAAGGCAAAAAATTTGCTTTGAGACATTGTTCAGTGGGGTTTTCTTTCAACATCTAAAATCAAATCATTGTGGCTACTTTTAAATTCAAGCTAAACAACAAACATCTTAACTTCTCTAATTTAAAACAATCAAAATACTAAAACAAATCATACGGATTTAAATATTAAAAAGAATGTCACAAGACCACTATTTGCTTAGCAATCCACTACTCAATTAGGTCAGAGATTTCTTCCAGTGACTGAAGTTTCACCGCGTGTTTGTCAAACACCGGGTCCCACCTACAGATGGCAGCGCAGATCACGGCAAGCGGCTCCCGCGGCCGCTCCCTCCCGCACACGCTCCGCTCGCCCACAGCGCCGAGATCGCGTTTCAGACTCGTTCGCTTTGCCAGGCACACTTGAGCTCAGTACTCAATGCACACAAGGAAATGGGATGAACCATGCGTCCTTTTCAGATTGCATATATTTCTTTTTTAAACTAGTTCCTGGTACTGAAAGGATTAACATTCCTTTCCTGCTTTATCACTTTCTGGAATCACTCTTTTTTTTTTTTCCCCCCATCATTTTGTACTGGAGATTGCAACAAATAAAACTGTTCAATAATGTTCCAGGAAATATAAAACATGGAACAGGAAAACTTGCAATCTGACTTTCTCTAATACACAGCCTATGGGGATTAGAAACTCCAGTCTTTGGATTCACAAGTAGGAAGGAAAAAACATAAGTAGGCTACGTGCCATTAGAAGTCCTCAGGCAACCTAAGCTTGTATACCACTATTCTATGTATATGCACAAGCACACATTGCTAAAAAGTCATTCCCAAAGTCAGCTATGTAGAAAGTTCTTGTAATTCAATCCTTAATCTCTTTAGGGGAGCATTATATTCCCACTCTCAAGCAACTCTCACATATACTATCAAAGTGTCAGCTGGAAGAATAAGAATTTGGCCCACAGTAAATACAGCAAAAAAAATCAGCAAGGTAAAAGAAATAGGGTTGAAATACATTACTTCAAAGGCTAACTATGTCCAAGCAAGAAAAAAAAGCCCATCCCATTCTTATCACCTGCAGAGTCACCAGCCTGGCAAGGCACAGAATAGAGTTAAAATAATCTCGAAGTGCATAAAGTGTGCCAATCTGCTTCTGTCTGGTTCATGAACTAACACTGAACTGGACAGCAGCCTTGAAAGTCTGAAAAGTGAGAATTTATAATTTAAAAGCTAGCGATGAGTAAAATCAGATATACTAAACCCAAGTCCCCCCCAATCTCCAGTAAATTCCAGCAAGCAAAACAAATTACTTGATTAAACACATACTATACTGGAATTATTATTCCCTTGGGTTTATTAAAACCAAATTTAAAGTAACTTTTAAAAAAAACCCTAAGTAGCTAAAAAAAGCATTACCAAAACCAAAAATGCATTGAAAATTAAAACATAAATTTTCACATGCTACACATAGCAAGTATGCAGAATATAAACTGTCAATACATGAAAATCTCTCCTCATAATTTTTATTAAATTTTAAAATATTGAGGGAAAAGTATTGCCAAGCAGGTATATAAAGAAAAAAAAAACAAAAACAGTCACTGAAGAAGAAAGAAGAAAGAATTAAGGTCAATAAAAAAGTACAAGATTATATGTTTATGTAGCAGTTTTCATATATAGTTTTCATATATATTTGAGAGCCAAACTAAGACATCTGGAGAAAAGAAAATTAAACCAACACTGAACTACCACTTTTCAAAATTGTTCACCTTAAAACTTAACATGGAAACAGTATTCTAACTAATGAAATACAAGGTAACATTTACTGTAAGTGACAGAGACTGAGAGAAAAGCTTCCTTTCAGTTTCACATGAACTGGGATCAACACCACTATATGCAAATAGTTTTAAATACTGGAAGTAAAACTAAAACTAAAACCTGACCTTCATATACTGAAGGTCAAACAATAGTGTCTTTCACATGATACTCAAGACAAAAAATATGAAGGAAGACGGGTAGCTGTGTCATAAATGGTCAAATCTGGACCACTTAGAAAAATAACAAAGTAATCCACACCGTATCAGGTTCTGTTGGGTAACACTACCATGGCCACCAGACTGCAGTGGAGAAGGAAACTGCAGCTGAGAACAGACACATCTCTGGTAGGCCCTTCCAAATCAGGCAATTCTTCCTTCCAATGCATTAGTGGCCTTGCCATGACAACGTGCCTGGTGTCATTGGTGCAGTGTCAAGGACAAGTCCTGGCATTACTGACAGTCCAACTGCACATGAGACTAAAAACACACCTTCATGTACAACATAGAAAGATCCAGGGACAACACCACCCTTGTATAGGGCTGGAAACTGTTTCTGCAGGGGGCTGGGAGTGAGTAATCACAAAGCCTGGATTTAACACCACAAACTATTGCCCACTTTAGACATCTGCTTCTCCTATAGGGGAAGCACAAAATGTCCTACAGTGACAACATCATAAGACAAATCTCATAGCAGCAAGTATGTGCTTCAAGTACCGGCTGCTAGAATATGAAGCATGTTTACTTATAACAAAATGGTTTGGTAGGGACATGAATTCTCAAGTCCATTACACCGTTCCCAGGTGCATTATAGGGATTAAAAAACAAAGGAAAACATTTAAGCCCTTTAAGACCATCATGCTGCCTCGAAAGACCTTCAATAAGGGAGACTGGCCATGTACTATGCTATTCTGGTGCTCAGAAAAACATTTTAAAGTCTATTTCCATAGTGTAAGCCTAGTACATTTTGTATAAAAAAAAAAATATTATCTTTCTTTTTCATATTCTATAAATACAGGAAATTTCTCTTTCCCAATTATGTGTTCAATTCTTTCAAGCAACACCAGACCTTCCTAGTCTTCACTTCTTTCCACGATTACATCTTCCATGTCAATCTCTTCTAAGCACTGAAATCAAACATTTTTTGCACCATGATACCTCAAATTTGACAATATGTCCAGCAAAGCCTTATGCAGACCAAGTAGAATAGAATAGTTTGACACCATACTGATGTCTATATGGTGTTCTTTTCATCTATTAACATGCCGTGGTTGACTCACCTTAAGATTCAAAAATTACCCACACCTTTTCTAAGAAACCAATTCTTAACTATTCAACTTCTATTAGTAAAGCCAAAATGTAGGACATTAATTACTTCAACTGCCCAAGGCTTCATTCTAATCTTAGCTGGTGAAGCAGTAACATACCATTCTCTTCCCATGGTTCAATTTCTAATTTAATAAGGATGTTTTCACTAACAACCCAAACTAGGACATATTTTTGAGAAATTTTAATGGATATCTCAAAATATAGCCTGTTAAACCAAGCTAAAAGTTCTACTCAAGTCAGAATTTATCACATTTATGGCTTCTTCCTACCACAAGAATTATTACCACAGTAGAAAGAAACTGACTAAACAGTCATCAACAACTATGACAGCTATTATTTGGCTCCTTTATCACTTTTAAGGAGCTACTAAAAAACTGTGGAATCATTCCCTGTACCCTGTTAAACTTAAATCCTCCTCTCCTACCTTACTCCTATGTATTCCATTTTTAAAAGATGGCATTTGTCCATCTGCCATTATTGAGAACTTCATCCATTCTCCATGACTAAGGGCAACTGCAATGACTCCCAAATTGCCTCATTAATTTCTCTGCACTTACAAACATGAAATAGAACCAGCTTATTTCAAAACATCTTAGACAAAATAAGCCTTGCCTCTCCTTGACTACAGCTCCTTTTGCTCTTGCTTTTAAGTGATGCTCAACCTCAGCAAGTTCCCAAGCTTCCCTATAGGCTGCAGCACCAGTCGTTTGCCTGATCTTTCCCAGTGCTCCTCCTGAGCTCCACAATCATTTCATAAAAATGGATCAGCACAGCACACTGCCTTCAGTTATGGAGAAATTGGCACACTTTTTCCAGTGCTGTCAGTTCCCAGGGCACACTCCGAGGGTTCAACTCTTTGGGCACAAATAATAGCTCTGATGTGAAAAATATTCAACACTTTAAGTTTAAACAGGGAGATTTTGCTTTAATGAAAAATGTACAACAATGTGCATTTTCCTGCTCAGTTTTTTCACCACTCACTAGTGACGAATGGCTGCATATTGTTTTCAAAAACAAGTCCTTCCAGAACACAGACATAGAAGCAGCAGAGAATTTCTTATGATCAGACTGAAAAGGTTACTAATCAGAAAGACACAGCCTCAGATTTCCCAAATCATTAATGCAATAATGACTTAAGAGTCATAAGCATGGATGAGTATAAGCATACTAAACCTGTCAGTGAGGTTCCAAAATCAAAGCATAAATCCAATTTAATGGTCACTTAATGGTACATTTGACAAACTAGTTTATAAATTTTTGACTAAGCAAAATGCATGCATGTTATTAAACATTTCAATAATTAAATCCCCTATGACTATTGATCTTAATAATGTACATTTTCTTTGAAAATTAATATTTTATAAAATGAAGGAAAAGTAGAGAACAATGTTGAACTAATAGTCTCAACAAGAAAAATAAAACAGATTTCTATATCATACCTCTACACTGGGGCTAAGGCTGCTTGGCAATGTTTCTGATGTCACTGTTGTGCTTGGAAGGCTGGAGAAGTCCCAGGTATTCACAGGCTGTATTGGTTCAGATGGCTGAGAGTGATCAATGCATTTTGGATTGTCCAATAAGGTCACTTCATAAAATTCTTGAATATCTAAACATGTAAAAAAAATTGCAGTTAGGCTTGATAGTTCCTCTAATATTCTGATCTTGACTACATCTTCCTCCTGCAAAACAGATTAGATACAGCTTCATCTGTCATGGGTAAATTTGTAGGGATCAACACGATCACATGAACCTCCCCCACCGCACACACAACTCGTTCTCTGTGCCCCTGTCTCACAGCCTCCATATCCCCATTCACTCTGGGCTTCTGCCACCGACCCCAGGAGCACGAGCTGCAGCAGGAACAGCAGAAGCACATGAAATAACTGCAGTGGAACAGTGGAAGGGAAGAGTGTCTATGTTTCAAGTTCTGGTATACATAATTTCAACTAATGTAGCCTTTAGTTAGCTGAAATCTACTGTTCCAGGGCAAAATGAGAAGGTCTATTTTGTATATGTTTCAACTAAATGACCACAGAAATAGAAATATACTGATGAAATCAGCAAGAGAGAGAAGCTGCAAGAAGTTAGGAAAGGGAAGATTGATAAGGATAGGTCATCTCCTTTTTTCAGTCTAAGTAACAGAAATAGGATGAAACTTAACAGTAGGAATTACCCATCATACTTAGGAACTATATAACAGCTTTTTCCATAACCCTGAAGAATCAGCTGGAAACATCTGAGAAACAAAAATGTGGCTGTATTGCATTTTTCATTTCACTACATGAAGCATCAATGAAACAACACAATAAAAAGAAGCACCAAAGGTGTTCCTATGAAGTGTAGATGTATGAAACCTGCTACTACAACTGCAATCGGATCCATAAACACACATATTAAAAAAAAAAAAAAAAAAAATTAGAGAAGCTATAGGCTAAGGGAAAGGCAAACAAATGAAGAAGTTGTCCTGAAAGCTTTTAGTCTCTTATTCAAAGTAAAAATCAAGAGTTGCAAACTCTTGATTTTTAATCACAGCAACCTCATAGAAGACAAACATACAAGCACAGTAAGCCAAAGGAAACAGGCCCCAGCCATGAGTGAGGAGTCTAAGCTGCAGTTTTGTAGCTTTCTAGCAACAGCCCAGAGTCAGTAACAGAGGCACAATAACCAATCCCTTTATAGAGCTACCCCACAAAACAAAGACCACACAACTAAGAGTTGCAACTACTGTTGCTGGCATTCCAGTCTTATGTGTTCTTATAGACATTACACCTCTAGTCTCTACCAGTTCAGAAAACTGAAATTCTCAAATTCCATTTGTATATTTCCTCTGAGCAAGAGTCAAATTCCTACCAACAGCTTACATTAATTTTTAAAGTTATACTTGCTCTTAGCGCTGCTGATTGGAAGAAATAGCAGTGAGGGCTGCAGAAGACGTTAAGTGACCTAGATATACAGGAGCAAAGCAGCCTAAGAGATACAAATTGCCTTTAAATCTATCCTTCACATTAGCTCCCTCAGTTGCAAATTTGTCTTGTAGCTGCATTAACATCAATACATCAATCAAGCACACCCAGTAAAGATTTTTTTTTCCCCCAACAGAGAGTGCTTTGCATATTAAAATAGGCAGTGGTTTAAGTTGATTCTATAGCTGCAATCCACAGCAACCAAGCCAGGAAGATCACTACATTATTTATGGGAAGGGGTTATTTGTGCAACTGTTTTGCAACAGAAATCTAGGACACCGATTTTCAATTCTGCTACTATTCTTTTAAGTCCCTGCCAGTGGAGGTAGCCATTTATTCCTCCTGCAGAACGACTCATTGCAGAAAGCACAGCATTTCCCATACCTCACCTCCCCTTCTCTATGGAGGACACCACAATAGACTTGCTATTGAAAGATGGCAAGACATATATGCACACTTAATGAGGGGATTAGTTTCTGTTTATCCTGGACTTGCTCCAAATCCACAAAGTTTCTAGAAACGTGGTGTCTATATGATAATATCTACCTTCTTAAAAAAAGTTTCTATTTTTTTCTATTCAGAATGCAAATATTAAGTGTGTACAAGTATAGGCAAGCCACTTATGAACCCTGAACACATTAGGTCCACAAGAATGCAAGTTCACAATTACACTTTTATAGAGCCAGAAACCTAGACCACACTAAATAAAATCTTAAAATTCCTTCTTCTTTTCTACAGATATATATCAGCTCACAAAAATATTTCATCACATCAACACGCTTGAATATGTACTGAACACGTTAATGATGTGTGGATACATCAGCATATGAAAAATTCTAACATTTTCCTAATTATTACAAATAGCAGGTAGTAAAACTAAGTTTTAGTTGTATTTATGGTCAGATTCCCTCCTCAAGCTAGGATTTGCTATTTTTTGTTACAGCACTTTTTTCCCATATTAATTCCAAGAGAGATTGTATCTCAAACTAAACTACAGAGAACTGATTCAAACCAGGTATCACAAAACAGCTAAAGAAAACACAGATGGGGAACATTTCAAAACCAGAGAGGAACATTAAAGTAACAGCTGAAACTTGAAAAATAGGAGCACAGTGTTTTAGGAATCCAAAGTGACAAAAAGTGATGAATGGTAGGCAATGCATAAAACCATCCTGGAATTTGGTCTGCCTACAAGTAAAACCACATTAAGTAGCCAAATCAGAAATATGTTTGACAGCAAAAAAGATAAAAGCCTATACAAAGCAAGTAACAGACCACTAGTTCTGCAGCAGAGGACTCTTATGAAAAGGAAAATTGTATTTCTTAGCCTATTAGTAGTGTGAAAAGATAAGCAACGGTGACAAACTGGGGTTTTTTACTCAAAAAGCACTTTGCTGGTCTATTGCTCACCCCCTTCTCATATTCTCCACTCATCTTAGTTTTGTTCTTTGAACAGGCTTGTTCACCAGTAACATGATACGCCAGAAGCTAAAACTGCTCACTTTTAAAGCAAACAAGAGTTATCTGCCAAATACAAACTGAAACCCAAATCGACTTCACAAGGGAGATCCAGCTTCACTAAAAACCACAACACAGTAATTAAAAGAACAGCAGAACTGCAGAAACAAATTCTTTTCTTTCCTAAAGTATATTTGAGGGCAGTTCAAGAGACTACATCAATTCTGTCTAAAGAATCTGCCTCCATGGACAAGGATTCCAATCAGCAACATGACACCATTCCTCAAGATCAATTTCATCCCTGCTCCTTAGAAATCAAACATAAGGCCTCTGCTTACCATTTGTACAGTTATGTGCAGTGTCTGCTACTTTTTGCTATATATTCAACAGAGAGTACACTTGTAATCAGGATAACTTCAGGTCAGTGCATGCTCTAAAAAATCTCATTGCCAAGCCAAGTTCTCCACATGCTCCTTTCTTGCAGAAAGGAATAATTAATTTTAGTATAGTCAGCTAGGAAAATAAAGCTGAACAGAATTATTCCCTGCATCCACTTACCTGTGAACCTTTAGATAACTGTAACTTTGCAAGTGAAAGATGAGGTATCTATAAAAGCAATTTCTTAATGGGAATGGTGCAACCCTATATACAAGGTGTTGGCACTGCTCATTACAGGCCATGGGCCTTGTGTTAAGTGAATAACCAGGCCTCTGCACTTGTCCTGGCCTGCCCAGAGCTTTGTTTTAGTTTGTCCAACTCTGCCACCAACTATCTAAAGACCAGGTGACTCATCCAACTTGCATGGCTTTTACTTATCTTCAGAGAACTGTGTGAGCCAACCCCTATTTCTATGAATATTTTTATATATAATACACATAGCTTATACATAAATAAATATTTGCTACACGTATTCCATAAATAGTACACATAAATATGTGAAATCATTTAGTGTTACATCACACAGTTGTCCAAAGCTAACTAAAAGCTGTACATAAATACAAGTACATGCACAGACTGAATGTACAAATTTATATTTGTGTGTGTGTAACAGCTAACATATACCAATAAAAATGGGTTATTCCATAGGGAATGGATTACCTACTACTCCAGAAAAAAAAAAGCTGCATAAAAGTGCAAAGGCATAGCATGACAGCAGAGGCCTTGAAAACAAAGACACAGAACGGTATCAGAGGCCTCAAGTCTACAAGCAATTCAGCAACTGCTAATTACTGGTCAAAGGAAGTCAAACTTGAGAACTGGGCAAAAAAGTTCAGGGGTAACAGAACAAAGAATATCCAGCACATATAAAATACACAATACATACAAGAAATTCAAATGTAACTGCAACGTAGAGAAGAAAGAGTAAAGCATAGAATATGAGAGTAAACAACAACCTCAACAAAACACAACAGTGAGGAAAAAGAAACATTCAACACTGCACATCTTCATGGGAAAAATTCCCTTCATTCAGTCTCCCATTCCATTCTTCTCTGACCATCTTTTAATATGTTCTGGTTTTCAAACAAGCATCAAGAAACTCCCTGTAATTTTTTACATTCTGTTGGTTTCAGGCTTCTGATATTGAACCTCTGTATTATGGTATAGAGGGAACCAATTAAATTTCGTCGGCATTTACTATTTATCTACCTGAAACAGAGTTGTAGTTAAGGCGAATGTCGGTCACAAAGTAACAAGGGACAGGACAAGAGGAAATGACCTCAAGTGGTGAGGAGGGGAGATTTAGATTGGAAATTAGGAAAAATTTCTTCTCTGATGGGGTTTTCAATCATTGGAAAAGGCTGTCCAGGAGAACAATTGAGTCACAAGAGGTGTTTAAAAGGCTCATAGATGTGGTGCTTAGGGATATGGTTTAGTGGCGGACTTGGCAGTGCTGTGTTAAAGGCTGGACTCAATGATCATAAAGGTCTTTTGCACGTTAAATGATTCTGTGTTTTTTTTTTTTTTTTTTTTTTAATTGAAACTATTCCTCTAATGATCACAGAAACCTACTGTTTTTAGGCTTTGCATTTTGACACTTTAAGCATCTTGACCATTTGTGGGTAATAGGAGGTTTTTCTTAAATAAATGCCAGGAAATTCCACAAAGCTTAGCAGTTTATGACCTTAAACAGTTACACATTTACTACAACAGACTGCTCTGGACACTGTCCATGTAAGCCAGTGAACTGGTGTCCTTACATCACGTAACAGACAAAGGTATAAACTGCTACCACAATATACGTGAATTTAACAATCACATTTGTGTACGCTGTATTAATTGTATCCCCATGTGAAGGTTTTCAGTTTTAATGTAGTTAATAGCTTTGCACATGAGCAAGAATTAATTTAGTAAGCTCATGATTCTTTTCTGTTTGTTCATTTTTTTTATAAAATCTAAATTCATGTTTTGCATTCTGAAGTGCAAAGGGGAAGGGTTTACCTGCTGGCAATTGAAATGCTGTCTGTCTAACACAGCCCAGGAGACTATTCACCACTTTTTGCTCCAAAGCACATTGTTCATGTTCAACTTTTTGTCACCAGGACCCCAACATTGCTACTTGCAACATTTTTTTCCAGCTGGGTGACACACAGTATATATTGGTACATAGGATTGTTTCTCCCCAGGTGCTGGACTCTACATTTCTACTTGTTGAGCTCCATGAGGCTCCTGTCAGCCCATTTCCTCAGCTTTTCGAGGTCCTTCTGCATGGCAACATGACCAGGATTTACATGCTTCAGCTACTTAGTTAATCCTGCACTGACATTGACAGGTGTTCCTTTCTGCTGTTCTTCAACAGCAGAACAAACCAATTTCAGCCAAAGCCAGCAAGACAGCAAAACACAAGATAACTTTGTATTACCATACAGACCTTACCACACAAAGCTTTTCAATACCAGCTTTGTTCAGGAGAACCTCTCAGAGAGACCACCCTCCCTCAGACCTGCAAGCAACCAAGGAGCTTATGAATTCCATCAGAAATTGACTTATTTCAGTTTAGACCATGTAAGCAATTCCTTCATCATCTCTCACTGGTCTGCCTCTTCCCAGACATTTGTTGATCTAAATAGAGCACATGCAAATGCCTGGTTTTGTTTATGATGTTACCCATATTTGAAAAAACAGGTTTGTTAAGAATTTGACTACCTGTGTGTTGTCCAAGAAGAGGTGCCATCCCACTATAAATTAAGTACTTCTCTAAATCAAGGAGTGGAGGGAAAGACAGCTTTATTTCTTAGGGCTTCCTGCCAAAGCACCCAAAGCACTTGAAAACTTAAGCCTTAAAATTACTAGAAAAGAAAACAAAGGTCAACATGCTATTTCAGTTCAGAGCAATTTGAGATATATGGTATCTGCCAAGTTCTTAACAGCCCAACATAACAAACGTATAGACAAAACAGAGTCATGATCACTGTCAGAATAAGCAAAAGAGTCTGCCAACACTACAGACTTTCATTCTTCAATCATAACCTATTAACTCCAAGGAAGGCTCAATCATTCATGCTTACTTCACCTGCTATATCAAGCTAGGAATATCCATTAATACAAGTAAAGCACAACTTGAAAAGTGCATGATTAGTGATGAACAAAAAAAAATACAAACACCTGGAAAAGCTTCACGTCCATTTGCCAAGCCAATGACCAGAGTTAAGTAACTACTCTCTTTGTGTATTTAATGGTTGTGTTGTCATGGTGTGTGTGTGTAATCAAAAACCAATGTATGCATTTTTAACATGAGAAGTGAAAACCAGCCTCATCACAACCCCTGCAAAGCCTCTTTCAGGGTTGGCTGTTTGGGGATCTATTTCTTCATTAAAACTGCTGCACACAATCAAGACTTGTTAAAAATTTTAAGGAGCAACTTGTGGTGCCGCTTTCTCACTACATGTTCTGTTCTACAAGATCCTTTGCTGCAAGCTGCAGCATCCAACTACTGATCCCCAGCTCTGCCAGTAACTGTGTCCCACCTTTCGAACATCCTTTCTGCACACACTTCTTTGCTTAACTCAAATTCCAAGAGATGTTATTTTCCTCCTTTCACTTCCAGTTCTCCTGAATTGGTGTTTAATTGAAACTGCCCTCATCTAACCTCAGATCTAATTGTTTGCTTTTATTTCTCTAGCTGCTTTTTACACTCTGACAAATTCAACTCCTTACCAACCTGACCACTTGCACTTTCCAAACAATTCATATTCTCCTCTTTGCTTACTAACCCCTCCTTCACCACATCTTCACAGATTAATTAGGTTGGTAAAAAGAACTCCGAGATTGAGTCCAACCTATGACCTAACACCACCATGTCAACTACACCAAGTGTCACATCCAATCTTTCTTTAAAAAGTGCTTCACATTGTTTCTATCCAATTTTCCTACAGAAACCCACAGAGTCTTCTATGTCCAGAATTAAGGTAGGAAAAACTGTCACACCCAGATGAAAATTGACACAACAATATTCTGTTGTCTAAATTTTCTGATTTAATATCACCTCATGCATACTCAATCATCCGCCTAAGCCTAAAAAAAACCCAAGAACCACCCAACTTCCTCCCAAACACACAACAAAAATCCGAACTAAAAATGAACTCCCGTCTATCCACCCTCCTCAAATATCTCAACACCAGTTGCAAACCAGCAGCCACTACAAAAATGTACTTTTTTCTTAAAGGGATATATTTACTACTGTCTTCAGTGGCAACAAAAACCTTACTATCAAGTTTTCTTTGTAGCATATCCCATAGATAATGCCAGTACAGGACTAATGAGGTTTCTCACCAGACAAATGCATTCAAAAAATCAAACCAGTTTTGGGATGAGTTCGCTCAACCCTCCAAGTAGAGCTTCCATACCTGGGCATGAGACAGCACAAGCATTGGTTTCTTCTACCTGCAGGAAGCTCCAAGGTAATTATGTGACAGCAGTGGCAACACAAGGCTGGGTGTGCCACAGAGTAGCATCTCCTCCAGCACCAACACTTGTGTGCTTCCTGCAGCCAAATTTTAACACAAGTTTCTGAAAACCACATCAAGTTTCAGTGCTTTTACAATTTGCTCACAAGTTCCTCTTGCTGCTCTTCTCTCTTAGGGTGACTTTTTAATTTCAAGCCAAAATAAGTCAGCTGTTTTGAGGGTATGGCTGGAAAGATATTTGCACATGACAAGATTCCTACAGAAGCTTTATCAGAGAGCTCTAGAGCCTCTCCTAACTTGGGGAAAGAACATGAAGCTAAGGAGGTTACTCTAGCGTCAGCCCTACACCTTCTGCAGTCTCTTAATCTTGCGAATTTGGCCTAGTTATAATTCAGGAAACCATCTGTGCAAGGAGACTCTAGTCAGCTGCTACAGTTCAGTTTCTTTGAAGTTTGTTTCCCCCTGCACCAAAACAAGCTCCATCTTTCAACATACAGGCAAACAGATGCACAGGGGGCACAGGACATTCCAGCTGCAGAGCTGAACAAGATGTTCTGCCCTTGCTGCTAGGACCACCATGGAAGCAGGACTAAGATCAGGACAAATATCCTCTCTTGTACTTCCCCCTTCCTCTACACTGTACCCAGCACTGGAGCAAATGTTGAGGGCCATTAGGAGCAAATCCAGGAACACAGAAGTATGGAAGGAGACAGGCAGCACAACTAGGAAAAAGAGGTGAAACAACAGTGGAAATAAAGCAAGGACAGGCCAGAGGGCAAACTTTCCCAGAATCTGAAAACTATACCAATTATTCAAAATTTTGACAGTTTTTTCAGCCCCTGGATGAACAGCAGACTTATTGACAAGGGTTTTTTGTCAGCAGACCCTTTCAATGGTAACTCTGGGAAGAGAACACTTCAGCTGATATATTGTACAGTGCAGCTATTCAAAACTGAATACACAGTCAGCGCAACATCACAAGGAAAAACTTTTGTCACAATACTATTTATCTACATACCAGTAGCTACTCAACTTACAACTTACTTGCTATTTTAGGCTACCAAAAGCGGCACCTAATCCCAAAAATTCAATACATTGCCCTGTCACACACACAAACATGCAAGACAGGGTGGAAAACACTTTTAAAAAGCAAGCTATCAAATTACACTACATACATACAAAATAGTAAGTAACTCTTTAAAAAAAAAGAGGAGCAATGAGACTATTTCACTTATTATTAGGTTCCTCGAAGAGGAAGACATGAAGTTCTCCCAAAGACTGGGACAGTTGGACAAACTGCACGGCAAAAACATATTAATAATGACTGAATTAACGTTCCAATCATCTGGACACCAAGTAAAATGTTTATGCTCCTTCCATCTGGATGAAGGTAATCAAGTACTTAACTACCTTTGTAAACACAGCTCTAAGTCAAATTTCTCTAAAACTGACCAGCTTTTGTGTATTCAAAGGAGACCATAGCAAGTATATCCTTAGGAAACTTATCCAGAAAGTGGATAAACACTTGAAAGTTGCAAGAATTATATTGCATGGATGTTTCAGTCTCAAACATGGGCAAAGATGTTGTATCACAGAAGCTGCAATCTGGGGAAAAAGTCACAAAAATGCAGCAAGGATAAGATTTCAAGGTGAATATAACCTATTCAGCACCTGCAACAATTTCAGTGCTATCCAATGTTACAGAAGATCCAATTCTCTCTAAACCTTCCTCTAATAAAAACATAATAATAACAACCTGCAGCAACATTCATTGACTATCTAACAAGATCCTCAACTTATTAACAAGAATTTCTGGATTCTTAATGTAAATATTATTCAGCTGAGCCTGAAAGAACGTGCATTAAGGCTTCAGTAACCTTTGAAAATGGAAAGGCTTGAGCTGATTTGCAGGGTTAGCGGTGTCATCATGGTATATGGTCTATTAATTGTATGGCTGAAACAAAAGTTGATACTGAGGTTTCCCCAAGAGCAAGTACTTTTGGTTTCATTTCAGAAGAGGAACTTTTGTTTAACTGTGTTTGATTTCCAGTTAGCCAGCAAGTATAGGAAATATTCCCAAGGTGACTAAGTGGGAGAAGAGTTCCAGAGCTGCCACACACAGCCCAGAGCTGAGATCACACACCAGGTAGCAGGAATGTGGTCAGTCCACTCCAAAGTGGGCCAGCTTTGAGGAGTGCTGACCCAGTCCAGTCCCAGTCTAAAATCTAGGGGTGTTTTCCTAATTTAATTCAGAAAGCCAATGTGGCGAGAGATGAGACTATGTTTTATATTCCTAGAATTTTCAGTCCAAATCACCCTGCTGAGAAACCTGAAAAAATAATTTACTTTATGTAATAATCAAATTTTTTCAATATTTTCAGAGCCAGGCCATCCTTTTCTGGGGCGTAAAAATGTATTAACGGCATTTGTAGTATGTTCTGTTCAATTAATAAAGTTGACCCAAACTATGGCTAAAAGCACCTTCATGTTTACCAGGGGAAGCTGTTCTTTGGTTTGGTAAGGATTACTGAAACAACTATATTTTTTTATTCAAAATTTCCGACACTGGATGTTTAGTGCTAGGGAGAGCCAGTGCACAAGCACAATTTTCAAGGCAGGTCTCCATGCAAAAGGACTCCAAGTGAAACAAATGAGATTGCTAACACAATGAAATCCAACACATTGAACCTTCCCTAGTCAGATTTGCTTTTTTATACTGAAAAGCCTGTATATGCACAGCTACAAAATTATATATACATGTGTATAGATATATATACACAAAAACACCCCACTTTAGGCAAGAAGGGTAGCACAGCCAACTGTATTGCCAGTGTATGTAGAGACTTTGCTAGAGATCCCTTTTTCTGACACCAGTGCACAGGGAGTTAGTGTCAGGAAAACGAATGCTTTTAAAGTAGCAAACTACCTCATGTTTCTAGCTATAGCTGCAATATTTTTCATTTTAGAAGTCTATTTAAACATGGTAAAGCTCAACATGACACCCAATAAAAGCAGATCTTAATTAAACAAAAATATTATGTGTATAAACAGAAGTCTGCTTCACGGTTTCTCTCAGAAGTGTTACTTTTTCATGCAAGTGTTTTTATATTTTCAAAAAGATAAATATATATGTACCTTTTTAAGAACCTGTAGCTTCTGAAAAGGTAAATGAGTGCCTAAGAGTGCCTAAGCTAAGAACAAAACTTACCTGCAGAATTATTACCTCACTGTTTGAAGATAAATACCAAATACTTTACCAAAGTGTAAATGAGTCTACCTCATTTTCTATATATAGATATTTTCCTCTGGTCTCGTAATATATTGGCTCACCAATTACGAGAATATCAGTAATTTTAACTGGAAACAAGAAATCATAAACTAGAAAAGATATCATACATTTTTGAGCCTTTACAAAAGGAAATTGACTTAAAACTGACACTATTCTCAGGTTGATTTTAATTACAGGCCCTTGGTATTAATTTAATTAAAGTACTAGACATTATTACACATAGTTGGTTGAAGCAATGGAAAATACCACACTGCGGAAGGCAAAAAACAAAGAAATGGTTTTTTTTCAGAGACTGTTTTAAGGAGGTCATATTTGGTTACCACTTTTGTTACAGATTCAAAGTTCTTACAGTTACCTCACTTAAAATGTAACACTGTGGCAATGTCGATCTTGTGACACTGGCTGTTCACACTGACTAGTTACTGGTCTAATTCAAATGACTTCAAGCCATAATTCAAGAACAAGGTCAAGCTTGCAGATTGCTGAACTAGAATTTTATTGAGAGAACTAAAAGGAGAGGACAACATAAAAAAGGCTCAAATGAAAAATTTCCTATTCTTCAGCATCCAAATGGAAATTACAAAAAAAAACCCACCAAAGCTTTCAATTTCTAAAACATATTTAGTTTCTAAAACCTTTTAATATCCAAAAACATGAAACACTGTTAAAATTGTAGTTTTGAGGAACATTTAATTTCCTCCATTATAAAGCCAAAGATGTATTTCTGTTCATAATGCTATTTATTGCTTGAAGGAACAGCATTTGATTGCCAAGTCAAAAATTATACTAAAAAAGATACATGAAGTTGACAGCAGATCCTGATTACAACCGTCACAAACCTACCTTCTATGGGCAAGAAAGTCTTGAATATAGTGCAATAACTTGGCAGAAAAAGCAAAAAATAAATGGATGAAGTTTGATAGGGATTTTTTGGTATAGTTTTTTGGTTTAAAAACAAAACAAAACAAAAAAAACAAACAACAAAAAAACCCCTACCCAAACCAGAAACTAAAAGCAGCATACTTTCTGGATAAAGTATCTCTAAGAGAAATAACTTGGTATAGTTGAGCCTGAAATTTGTTGTCAGAATAGCACTGGTTATTTCAGTTGGGAACACATCACAGCTTCTATAAAAGGCACACTTACAATTCAGCCATAAAGCAATGAGCAGTGGAGTATTCCAGGTAAGTCTAATTCCCAGCAAAATTGAATACTTCATCCAGCCTGCTCCCATGGAAAGAAGACAAGCAGAAGCCAACTCCAGGCCTTCCCAGTAACTATGGCCATCTTCCAGATCACATCCTTTCCTGGGATTCCCCCCACTCTTTACCCCCATCATGCAGTAATCACACTATAAAGGTAGGTGTTTCCATGAAAACAATAGCCAGGAGCAGCCTGCCAGGAACAAGAACTCCCCTGACATATTTCCACAGAAACAAGCAGGTTAAAGGAGAAAGACCCAAGCTGACAGCATAAATTGCTTGGCAAGTACCAGCCTTCTGCCAGATGGTTGGGGAACATATGTATGTAATCTAATAAACAATCATACAGGGACCTAGGATATGCAAAGTTAATGCAACAGGCCCAAGAAGCACCTGCTGTGTGTGCACAGATGAACTGAACTCAACAAGAACTGGTGTCCTGTGGCTGCAATGTGCAGCTTCTGACAAGTCCAGAAAACAGGCCACATAGCCCACCCAGGCAACAATACATTCCTCTTTTCTGCTCTTGCAGAACAGAGCCAGCAGACATGAGGCTGCCTGCTCTTTCAAGTCCACTATTACTACTAAGTATAGACTTATAAATAATAAAGATTCATAAGTGGATATGAGAAGAAACTACATCTTGCAGGTTTGAGTATCAAAGGCTAACAGATAAGTATCTTTTCAATGAGGGGGAGAAAACAGAGTACTGCGTGGACCTTCAAGAGTTTTAAAATAAAAAGCCCTTACACATACACACACGCAGAACAAGAAAACTGGCAGTCAACTTTGAAATTTTCTGGGTGAAAATAGGAAGTGCTGCTGCTGTACATTAAATATTTGACACAAGAATTCAACATTCTGATCTGCCAATTAGTGAATCTGTTCAAAAATGTCCCACAGAGATTATGTTTAGCTCTTCATCATGGAGTTGATTAGCATCAACTATGTAGTGAAGAGAAATGCAGCGTTTCTATAAGGAAAAGATTCTTGTAACTGACCTATTCTCACAGTTACCCTTCATGAACTTACATGATAAGAAAAAAGCCCATCACAATTACTATCTTCTGAAAATCTACACAAGATTAAATAAATGCTCCAGAAGAAAGCATTCAGCAGCGATGCATGTTCATGCTTGGCCTGTCCCCATGCTTTCACCACAAAACAAGTTCAAAGAAGCTGCAGCCCTGTGAAGGAAGATGCTCACCCCTAGGACAGTAACCAAGTAGTAAGTCAAGTAATAAATATAGCTACAATGTTTGTCACCAGTCCAATTCAGGCACTGGTTGCTGTTAAAAGACAAGGATGCAGAACAAACTTTATTCTTGACCATAAACTAACATTAGCTGCCATAAAGATAGTGACAATCAATCAAGAAGAAACCACTTCTCACTGCTTCCCTGCAGAAGTTCCCAAATAAAGACAGGATTCTGCAAGTTCTATTTATGCTCAGGCTTTTTTTTCCCAAACAGACAGGCAGGAAATTCAAAATTACATGCAAGTGCTTCTAAGAACTTATGGGAACATTTTAAGTCAAGCACTATAAGGACTGTAAACTGAGAATAAGTAGTGCTTTCACGATGCTTTAGTATGCAACAAAAGAGAAGAGATGACTGTAGTATTCCCTGAAGCATTAGAGGTTTCTTCCCATTTACTTTAGGTTAAATTTGCACTTCAGTTATACACTCTGTGAT
>JACBWW010000018.1:12714946-12774235 GCA_020086605.1 Lanius collurio
GCCTGGGACGACCTCTGGCAGGGACAGGCAGCTTGTTACAGCACACGTACTGCTCTGCCTGTGGGGGACATGGTGCTTAGGGGGGATGTGTGATACAGCACCAGGCAACTTTTGGCAACAGGGAGGCCAGCACAACACAAGCTGTTTTCCCTGCAAAACCTGCTGTAACAGTCACCTGATCCTAGCCCACGCCGTTTGTACATGGGGGAAAAAGCAGCCCTGTGTCAGAGCCTAATAGCCCCAGTTTGATAAACTATACTGAAACAGAGACAAGGCTTTCCCACTTGGAGAAACTATGCCAGAGCTTGCTGGCAGCTGCCTGCTCTGGCAAGTGATCATAGTAGTGAGCCCTGCCACAGATTTATACCCGATCCTACACCAGCTCCTACTACTCAAGGCAGTCTAGCTGCCACTTTAAAAATTACAATTTCTGCTTTAGAAACCTCACCTGTTCAGCTGGCACCACACCACAGGGAAATAGAATGTTGTCAGGCTTCTTATGTTTTGAGGCAGTCACACTTTGGCCACAGACAGGGCAGCAGGACTTCATACCAGCTACCTGGTGAACCCCTTTAAGCCCCACTGGAGCCAGCTGACAATGTAGACTTCTCAAACTGGCAATGGCAGTAGATGTGTTGCAGCTGGTGCCCACACAGTAACTGGAGAGGTATAATGAACTCAGAACAGGAGATTTCAAAAAACTTCCCTAGATCCACACATAATGACAATCAACACAAGAACATCAAGAAGAAAAGGACTGCAGACATCACATTGCAAGAATTTACAGTTATTAGTATGGCCAGAAAAATACAATAGTAACTACCTGAGATAAACTCCATTACAGCAGAAGGTAGGGTAGGTTAAATAAATACAGGTACATCTGTTCATATTTAAAGTTGGACACTGGTGTATAAGGTGGAATATTTCTAGAATAATATAATTATAGTATTAATTCTAATAAAAAGAAATGCTGACTGTTGAAGAATAATGAGTAAAACTCAAAACTTTAATGAAAGAAAACACAAGAAAAATAAAATTGGTCCTCTCTTAATTTTGTCACATTTAGTGTCCAAGGTCACCATATAATACTAGCAGTCACCTTATAGTATACAAAGCAGATGATTTCCCTTATTCATTCAGAGCTAGGAGCTGTTGCTCATGAAAGGATCTCTGACAGCTGCAGAAAAGCTTTCACTCCACTTCCCCTGCAAACTCAGTGCAATGCTTCACAGCTAACTGGGGAAGCAGTGAAACTAATGAAGCCTCATTTCCCCTGCCTAGCAAGGAATGAAGCCTCAGTTAAGTTAGCTTGTTCATTATGCCTCCACGCATCTGGATTCTCTGATATCTGATAAGATCGGATCGTGTGCCATAGCCTTACCTTCCAGGAGCTGTCTTTTCAGAAGAGCACCTTTTCCTTATCATCTGTAATTTTGCACATTATAAGAGATGCAAACAGCTTCTTGTAGAAGCATTCTACTGAATCAAAACATGGAATGGTAGAACGTGTCTTTTTTTCCCTGCAAAAACTGCCACATATGGAAAATTTTCACAAGGCCACTAAAAACTAAAGCTACTCTTTTCAACACAGTGTGCAGTTACTCTGTCACAAAACACAGTGAGTCACATGCCCATCATAGATACCATTAACAGCTGAAATACCAGCTCACTTTTGTCTATTATCTTCACTCTTTTTGGCTAAAATAAGTTGCTGCCTATTACATGGGGAAGGATCTTCAGTTGTTAAAATCAAAGTTTTATTTTTAAAAATCACAGTTTAGCAAATTTATTTAAGCCTACTCAATGGAATTCTTATGGGATCCTCTTACACATCTCTGCTTATTTAATTTTAATATTTTTTTAAAGAGAGAGGAGAATTTCCCTAGCAATACAGTCTTCATAATTTTCATTTTTGAACTGTATATCCAGTTTGTCCTCATAACTGAAACTTGTCTTAGGTTAATTCGATCTCCATCAGAATACAAGGATGTCTTTATTCTTAGCATTAGAGAGTTCAGCTGAGCATGACTAGTAGATGAACGTGTTTCTGTTTACAAGGAGAGTAAGAGAAAACTGGACTTCTTTTGTCTAAGAAAACATTTTTTCCTATCATTGTGCAGTTTGTGTGTGCTGAAGTTGTTTGAGCTCTTGTTCAGTAAGGAATTGTATGCCATGTGTATACAGCAAACTCATCTTTCTTTTGCTCCTGTAATAAGGTTTATCTACTGGGTTTAGCACAGTTCATAATCCTACAAAAGTGTAAGTTTTATTACTCCAGCAACCTCAGGAACCAGAGCATTATAGGAAATATATTACTTCTATTTCATTATTTGGAATGTTTTATTTAAATGTATGTGCCTAATGTATAGAAGAGTGCAATTAGAATTTTTATAAACAATTAACATTCAGCGCCTGGCTGCTAATGCTCCAACATCTTCTGGAAGGCTGCAAAACATCAAAAACAAAAACATATGAAACAATATTAATTACAATTTTTAACAATTACTGCCAATATGACATGCATAAACCTAGACCATCTTCCTCCACACTTTCTATATTCAGGGCTCTGTTATATAATATCAGCTTAACAGCTTCTTAGTTGACTTCCTGATGTAAAGATAAACATCATTATATAACCTGCCTATTTTAACTTTCCCAGTCAAATTAAGCAGAGAGGTTGGTGTGTTGTATGAAGTGAGTTTGTTTGTGTGAAAACCTGATGCAAGAAATAAACCTTCAAAGAGCATGTTACACACTCTTGAGCAGTGTTTTCCTGGGACGAAGGCAGCAGTTGCTTTGGGGTGTGCCTGCCCAAATGCTAACAGAGTGTTTAGAAAATAAATTCTTGGATTTTTGTGTGATCACGTTACCCGATCAAAACAACATCTATTAAAAATAAATTAAACTCTTCATATCCTATGAAAATGTAACAAATACCCCCAAAATAACAAGATACTCTAGTTCAGACAAAGCACAAAAAAATGCTGTTAAACCTCACTGTGGGATTCAGACACAGGCTATGCAAAGTAGCACCTTCTCCCAGAAAGGACAGAAGCCACTCTTACTTGATGAAAATAAAGTAAATATCATGGAAGTGCTTTTTCTTTGTTTCTGTGGCATAGTTCACTGCATACATTGAAACGGAGCTGCTATCCATGGCTCAGTTTACCCTGTGCTGATTTTCACCCCCCCTGGAGTACAGAAAATGCTGTGCTTGAGCCATGCAATCCAGCAGCACACAGCAAAATTACATCACAGTATATCACATCAAGACACCTTTGTTTTCCCAACTCAAACAATGTAGTATTTGTAGCAGAAAGCATGGGATTGTTCCCAGCCTTATGCCTCTTGCACAAGGGTGAGAGATACATCCTCTCCTACCACCACATTGTCCATCATGTGTATCTGAAAAGACAAAAAGTCTTTGTATTTTGGGATTAGAGACGTGTACCTAGATTAGATGAGTGGGAAAATAAAGGGTGTTTGGCAGTGATGTTTATAAGAATCAAAATCATATTTATCAGAAAGTACCATGTTTCAAAGTTAAGAGTCACTCTCCAAATAAACTGTTTTGTTGAAATGTATTAAGATGTTCTACTTCACACCAAACACTGAGTATTTCTAAATATTGCAGGAACACACTGAGCATGTGGAGCTCTTATAGTAACCCCTCTCTCTCCTGGAATGACAGGCAGCTAAACTTGTTTAAAATTCTTTCTTCCTGTGTTAACACCTACCTTTTGAGTTCACCCAATAACTGAAGAAATATGTATCAGAGGACAATTAGCAGGAGCACAACCAGCACACTGCTGGATTGCCCTTCACAAATCTGGACCCATCTGTACTATTGTGCCTGTTGCAGGCTACAGGCTGGGCTATGGGTACACAGGGCCCAAACTTCCCACCTCCTGCCCCACCACACTCCCTGCTCCTTGAGATTGCAGAAGTTTTCTGCAGAGATCCCTTGAGAAGAGCAGTGCTGGAGCCAGCATGATAAGTTGGCCCTCATGGCTCACTGGTGGTGAGCAGGTAATTGAATTATCAGTCACACCTTCCCTTTAATGGGTTTTCTTCCTCCTTGTTTGTGTAGAAGCTTTGGGAGGATAAAAGCAAAGTATGTACCACAGATATGTGAAGGGAAAGAGCGGTGTTAAAATGGAACACAAGTGGAGAGTTCAAGAAAAGATTTCGTTTCGTTTGGAATTTCATGAATAAAGGGAGAGGCTGCCAGTGACTGAAGCTGAGGGGTGAGTCCTCCAGTGTCCCACTGAACAACTACAGAGCTGCAACAATGAAGAAATCTGGGTCACTGTCCAGCTTGCAGGGGTCTACTGATAAAGAGGACCTATGGGCTGCAGGAATTGCCCACAGTTAATGCATCCTACCCTTCACCCCAGCAGTGAGCATTCAGTGCTGCTGAGATCCTGCAGTGTCCACACAGCTTTTCTGTTATCTTGTGATATGTGTTTAGGTGCAGAAAATCCTTGCAAACCTGCCCGTTTTTTCACAAAAGTCCTCTGCAGTGAGTCTTCATGTGGGTCTTGTAAAAACCACTCTATAAATCCTAGTGGTATTGTGCCTACTCTTACTGACTATAAAAGAGGTTATCAGAGTCTAAAGTCCTGTTACTGACTCACATGCAGATTCTTGTTTGTCCTTTCAGTAAATCCTATGTAATAGATAACTAATTTAAGCTTTGTTGCTTCCATATCACTTTTCTTCCCCCAACTGCTTCATCAAATATTGTTGCAAGTTGAGGTCAATAAAAATTTTAACATCTCTGGCTGCAAATTCCCAAAGAGCTCATACTAGACTCCTAGGATCAGAACTACTTCTGAATACACTGACCTAAGCACTCTGCTGCTGTTGGCAAAGCTGCAGAGACAGTTAACTTCTCCAGATGGGTTCAAGGGTCCGGCTAGATGCTCCAGAAAGGTACAGGGAAGCTGGCTGCAATAATCAAACATGCACACTCAGAGACAACATGTACTCTAAGGCTATTTACTATTGGTATTCCAGTGCTTCTACTCCTTCTATTTGCTATTTGTCCTCAAAATACAGCATTTATGGAAATAATCTATCAACCTTCTTTTTTTCAGATTTTCATTACTGGGGGAAAAAATCTTCCACTAACATCAGCTGTGTTTTTTGCAAGGTAAAAAGTGATATCACCAGAGGCTGTACCATCTTCCTTCTCAGAACAGCACTACTGCAACAGCAGAGAGTGTTGAGTAACGAGTTTGTCTGATGCCAGGACCAACTCATAAAGACAAGAAAAGTTGGAAGACAGGTATATGCTTGCAATTCTTGTCCCATTTTCCTGATAATTTGGAAATGTGGCCAAATAAAACATTAACTTGGTGGTGTGCAGGCCTCTGTCCTGGAATGGTTTGCATTTATGTATTTGCTTAATGCTGAAATAAGAAAAGTTTCTTTAAATGGATGCAGACTGTGGACTAAGAGGCAAAATATTTTCCTTTTCTTTCATCAGTAAATGTTTTATACTTCACAGAGACAAGCTTATAGAAGAAGCATGGAGTGACATGCAAAGCTACAGCAAAAGGAAATGCTGTGAAGTTGGAATAGTGTAGAGATCAAAGTCACACCAGGCAGGAGACAGAGGCAAGAAACAAAAACCAATAACAAAGGATGACTGTGAGCCCTTATTAAGGCCATGAAAGGGGAAGATAACTGACAGGGGTCTCAGGAGTGAGATTTACAGGCAAACCTACACTAATAGTCCTGCACAGAACACTTGTGAGACCTCACCTAGAGTTACACATAACCATGGCCATCTGTGTTCAACTAAGGTGAATTTGCACTAGAAGGTGGCAGAGCAGGAAATATGGGATTGTGACCAGAGTGGAGGACTTCACAGGGTACCTTCATGTCAGCAAGGCTACTGAGCAAAAAAGAACGAGGGTCCCACAGAAAGCTTCCTGGGACAAGAGCAGCTTGAGGTTTGGAGCTGCTTCCCAACTAGAAGAATGGAGACAAGTCACTCACATGGTTTCAAGGTGAGACTTGATGCAGTCACATACCACTATAGACTGAACACAGTAAATTGTTCCTCTTGAAGCAGGTAGTGTCCTTTCTTTTCCGTCTCCTGAAGGCTTGGTGCCTTTCACCTCAAGCACTCACAGACTAGACTATTTTTTAAAACAGAAAAGTAATTTTCACAGCCAGATTTGAGCTGCATCTACATTGAAATTGATCTATAATGAGGGGAAACGGTTTACAAAGATTTAGATTTTGGGTTTGCTTCATTCTAGCAAATTGCTTTTCATATAGAGTTTGTCCTGTGCCTTCATTCTTGACATTTCTGGGGTCCTCTGGTAGGTGGTTTGGACAGTGTTGTAGTGTACAGCAGCTTCAAGACAACTTGTTCAAAGTCAGGGACCCCAAGGACTATTCTGATGGCTGAGGACATCTCTAGCATAGTAAAACACTAGATAAGCTCCTCCAAGGTGATTGGGAAGGGACAGGATAAAACTCTGATCAGTTTGGTTATTTACTGCTTCATGTTTAATATTTTCAAGGATGGAACAGATTAGCTAATGAGAAAGAATAATATTCTGCTCACCAAAGCTGCACTGAATTTACATTTCTGCTCTAGGATAGCTGAGAAATTCCAGGCCTGAGCACTAAGGGTGGGCTTAAGAGAAGAACTCAGTCTACCACCACTGGTCTGGATTTAAGGATGACTTCTCAGCTTCCTAATCAGAAACAGCTCAGAGTTCTCACAGATCTCCTGGCATCATGCAGATATAGACCATGCCTCCTATTTCAGAAACTCACTAAGGATTTATTCAATTATTAATTAAAACCTCATTTGGTTATGATTATTACATGCTGGAGGAAGCATCCAGTTTCATTGCAAACACTTCATTTAGACCCTCTGAAGACATTCCATCATGGAAAACAAAACTAGCAGTCCAAAAAAAGAAAACCAAATCATTATGTATGGCATTACATTACAATTCAGAAGGGATTATCTCTGTTTCTATTCTCTTTAACAATATGATGAAACATGCTGGCTGTGTTAATTACTGTTTGCTAAGGCTATTTATGCAGGCTACAAATTCAGTGTAGTTCCAGTGAATTTCTGATGCATCTTTGCCTCTGCAGATTTTATTTTTGTCTGGTTTGGCTTAATGTAACTAAAAATGAAAATTTTGTGGCTAGTCTCTGCACAGCAAGCCACATGCTCATATTTACATCAGAAATAGCTCACACCTTCAAGGAATTAGCAGCTGAGGTGTGCTAATTTTTATATCTGTGGCTAGAATTATCTGTTAGATACCCATTGTGTTTGTTTTATATATAGGTCCACAGAACTGAAAGCATCAAAGCAGTGTTGCATGAAGCAACCTCAGCTCTCGCTTGATTCCTTATGTGAACTTCTTGGAGTTTCTGCAATTAGTCTGGAAGAGTTCCCTGCTGCTCCCCTGCTCCTCACTGCCCAGACATCGTAGCACTGTGCTGTCCATGCTGGGCCACAGCACCCTGCTGGCTGCAGCCACACCAGTGAGGGGACTGAAGGAGATTCAGCCCTCAGCCCTTGTTGCCCCTTGGTGCTTCAGAAATTTCCTTACCCATGCAGTATAATAAGAAAACTATGTGGTCTAGCCCCTTTCCACACAATACAAACACTTACCGTTTTTTAAAATTTTGCTGCAGGTTATTTCTGTAAACTCTTTGGATGGGTGAGAAGTACTTTTGAAAATGTGGAAAACATGACATTCCTCTACAGATTTTACCATCCCTCACATGGACCAACTCCATTTCATTGCTGGTGGCTGCAGGGGAAAGCAGACTTCAGGCCCAGGCAGTGAGAGTCCAATCCTTGCAAAAGCATCTCTGCTAAAGCCAGGGAGATCACAATCACCACAGTCAGAGTGAAATCATCAGCCTTGGTCCATGACAGTTTCAGCAGTGACATATATTGAAAGCAGGACACAGGGTTTCATTTTACAGACCCCTAAAATCTTCTCAATATCTGTGCAGACCTGGGGAGTCATCTCTAGGCTCATTAAAAAATAAGTTTGATTTCTCAGTGCACTTTTACACTGTAAACAATTTACAAAAACAGCCCATCCTGCAGAGATCCATAGTCCATTTCAGGAAAAGCACTCAGCTGGAAGGAAAGATGAGATGGCACATGGGAAGTACAAAATGAGCCCCTGCTGGTCTGTTGATGGAGTAGCACAAGCCAGCAGGGGTCCAGGGTGCCCAACCTTATAATTTCTATCTCAAACTCACTGCTTCTGGTGGCCCCTTCATCCTGGAAAACTGTAAGGAAACACCACCATTCCATAGGAGCTACTGAGAGGCTCAGCTGGAGACCAAGCTCTCTTAAATAGCCAAGATCAGTTAAGCTCTCTGAGGCAGAACAAGAGGCAGCTTCAGAAGTGTCCCTCGGGAATAGGAACAGCTGGGGCAGGGCAGGTAGTGTGAGGTGCTGTCCTACAGAGAGCTGCCCCGGGGGCTGACAGGGCAGCAAGGGCCTTGGGAGCTGCCAGAGGCTCCCTGAGACGCAGGCATCCACCAGAGCATTCCTTTGCTGTGAGCAGTAACAGACTCTGCCAGAAACAACCTCTAAACTTTCTTCTCCTCGCTAAAGAGCCCATCATGTGGGCTTGGATCTCTTGCACTGCTCCCTCCAGCAGCACTTGCGGAACAAACCTTCCTAAAAACAACCACTCAGCTCCTTTCTGTTGCCTGTGCAAACGCATACATTCAGACAGGATATTTTATCTCTACTTATTCAACTTCTTATTCCTCCTCTTACTAGCAAGCACACTGCTGCCAGTACTCAAGCAGCTGCCTATTCAGTGGTGAGGTACCATCTGCAGGCAGAGCAGCTCCCCAGCAGTGCTGTGTGAGGGGTTCACCACTCCAGACCCCTCTGCACTGAGGTAGCTTTCAGTGAAGCCCCTGCTAAAGCTCTCCTGTCCTCTCATGCACCCATGTTCCTTTAGCTCTGCTCTTCACATTGCTGATCTATTTATATGGAACATACGTCATACATTTTGCATACATACTCATGAGCATATGTATACAGGCTGCATGCAGTATACACCAGAATATATATCTTGTAGCCCACTGAAATAATATTAAAACTCATATTTTACCGATATTGTTGACTAAATACTATACAGCAAGTTATCCAGGTTTACCATCACATTCTGAAAATATCGTGGGTTTGTTGGTTGGGGTTCTTTTGTTATTCTACAGAGTGAAGAATGAAGGGTGGGAAGGGTCTAAATTAGCAATGCTTTTGTGCACCCATTTGCAGCTTTCCAGGTCACATACATGCTTCACAACCTGTACAGTAACAGTAGAAAGTCCGTGCCTGTACTGAGCAGCATTCTGGGGCAGGGGAATAAAGCAGCACACTCTCACAGAAGGGGAAGTGGCCTGATTGTTTTCCTTAATGAACATTATTGGCAATTTTACTAAGCTGAATTACAACAAGAAATTCTCTACAAACTCACACTGCTGCTTCCAGCTGTGCAAAACACTCACAAATATCTCTGACAATTTTTCTGGCTCTATAAGGCCACAGAATCACCATTTGGCTGCAGAATGCTTATGAGGAGACAGTGATGTTTTTAATGCAAACAGTCAGCTCACACACTCCACAGCAGAACAGTCTATCTACACATTCCTTCTCCTTCAACTGCTTGGGAGATTATTCTGCTAAACACCCAACACTGCCTGCATTTGGGGTACAGCTGCAAAAGTAGCTCTTTCTGGCAGGCTGGTTACATCATTCCATGCTGCTGCAGCAAACCTTGAGGCTGCTGTTTCTAATTTGGGCTATAATGCATCTTCAGTGCTGGCCCATCATAGAGGAAGGAGAAAGAACTGTCTTTTCTTTCATCAGCAAAAGCAATAGTAAAGTTTACACATCACCTGTGCTGTCCGGAGGCAGCAAAATTACCTTGTCAGGACAGTGATAAAGGGCAGATAGACTTGTCTGAGGCTGGAGTCCCTGCTGCTGAGGAGGCAGCATGAAGACAAACATCTGCCCCAAGCCCTGCTGTCCTGGGTCACTCCTCAGAATGCCCTAAGTGACCCAAGTGTGATCCCTCTGTGCCATTCCTTCGTGCAGCAAAGTCTTGTCAAAGATTCCCAAAGTAGTCACATCCCACTGAAGGCAGCACTCCAGCTGCCTTTAGGCACAGAAGCACACCAAGGGTCAGGAGTGATCAGGCATGGGCCTGTTGGAGCAGAGAGAAAGGCTGAAAGCCCAAGTTTGTTGGACTCCTAGCTTCTAAAGTCCTTCTTTCAAAAGGGTCTCAGTTTTTCAATCGATTACCTTCCTCAGACAGCTGCAGCCAATGCTCTGCTCTCATCAAGATTCAACTCCCTTAAAAATAAGAAGTGCCAGTGTATTACCACTCATGAAACCTAAAACAGAATAGAAAAAAAAAAAAGATACATATGTTAGTAGTTATACATAACTGTCTAAAGTTCTTAAGAGATTGCATGGAAAAGAGACATGGAAATTTCACAGATTCTCAAATGACTCAGGGGGCATCTAAACAGTAAATGTGACTCATGGACTGTGTAGGCATGTACAGGTATGTGGGTAGGCTTCTGGAAGCCATATGGTTTCCTGCAGAAGCTGGGTATCAGCACAAGCAGTGCCAGGGAGAAGAAATGTGATGTTTTATCACATAACAAGCTACTTAGGCACTGTCTGTCCAAGAATTGCTAATGCAGGGGCGCCTGGTGAGGGCTGGCTCCCATCAGCACTGCAGAATAGCATGGCTCCTCTAAAGAGTGGGATCTATTTACAGGAAACTCTGTGGAACACACTGAAATTTAAAGGGGTGAGAGGTAATTATATTCCAAAATAGTTTGATTTTGTTGAGACTGGTCTTTGAAGACCTCTCTATGGGAGGCCACAGTCTGGCAGAAAAGGAACATTATTGAGACCCTGGCAATATTTAGGCTTTGTGAAAGCAGCTGGAAGCAATTTCATCTGAACTCTAATAATGTTTAAAAATGCACAGCCAAGCTTGGAACCAGAGCAAGAGACCTACCCCATAGAGCCAAAGGAGCTGTACCTGCTTAGCTGTGCCTAAATGTGCTGTGAAATACTATAATGAAGTATGCAGGTGAACTCCTCCAGTCCAAGAAACGACATGCTGCAGTTGTCACTTCCTGGCACTGGACAGTGCAGACCCACTGTCTGCTGAGGATGAGGGAAGTATGAAAAGCAACTACACCACCAGGGAAGTCAACACCCACCTCCCAAGAGCCACAAAAATTTACAAGGTTGTTTTCCTTGAGGAGAAAGGAACAAGGAGGTAAAAGAGAGACTTTGTGGATTTTGTGACTTTACACAAGTAGAGTGAGCCAGGGCAGACTCTTGTCAACCAAAGGTAAGTGAGTGTGTAAGAGGGCAAATGAGTGTGTCTGAGTGCGTGGGAGCCTGTAAGAGTGTGACTGAGTGTGTATGGTTGTGTAAAAGTGTGTAAGAGTGTGTGTGTCACATCGACAGCTGCAGCCTGTCGTCCATTTCCAGCAAGGTAAAAGAAAATTGAAGGAAAAGTGTGGATATTTTCCCCAATATTCTTCCTACAGCAAATTTTCCCCCCACTCTGGAGCCGAAAAAGAAACTGAAAAGGAGAGGTTAAATAGCAGCTACACTTCTGGCACTCCAAAGGAGACAATTTTTAGTTAAAAGTCAATATCAGTGTAACAGAGAATCTGGTGGACATGGTGCATTTGCTCATACAGCTTCAGTCTCACCTCTGACACGAGCAGGAGAGAGGTGAGAAAACCAGAATGAATTCACGTTTCTTTTGTCAGCCAGAGGTACTTAGGGACAAGAGGCTTGCATCCTGCTTTGGATCTAAAGGTATTGAGTGCCAGGAGATGGGACATCCTTACTTATGCTCACAACAAACCTGATCTGCTGCAGAGCTGGGGTCACACCTTCTCTGCACAGCATAGGTCCTCGGAGTCCTTCTCCAAAGAAAACTCTCACAAAAAATGAGGCCTGCTCTGCTGAAAGTATGAAAAGCCTAGAGAAAGCCTGTGTAGTGGGATGCAAATCTCCTTTTGAGATCTGTGCTTAAAGAGATAATCACTCTGTGGCATTTGACCCAGGGCATGTCCATCACTGTGGCTTTCAAAGTGATGGAAAACCCCTTCTCACCCAAGCAGATAAAACACAGATAGCATAAAGTTATACTTTGTTTTGGGGGAGAGAATTTTGCTGATAAACACTTGTAGATGAGGTAAGCACTGCTTTTACATTATAGCAGATTCAATGAAGAAAAAGAGACAGAGACAACCATCTTGATCTAATAATACATGAGAAAAACTGGAATGACAGAAATAAAACACTAGTCTCTGGTTGTCAGAGTATCTGTGCTGATAGAGGAATAGGCAGTAAGACAGCAGAGGGAGAACAGGCTACAAAAACTGTGATCAACATGCAAATTTACTTCTAAAAGCTATTTGAAAAGCATGGGCACTGAATAGTGAGCCCCACTTCAGAAGCTGATCAGGATGCTTATCCACTATATCCTGTTGGCCTCTGCAGGAGCACTGTTAACTGGTTTGAAATATATTGCTGATACTGAGTTAGCAGGAGTCTTTCAGAGTATTGCTGCTCCATCTTTTAGTTAGTGGATGTAGAGAATATGGATTAGAGGGCCTCTCTTCCAGCTACCTGGACAACTATGACAAATTAAGACCCTGAAATTTCAGGACAATTAAGGTAAAAATGGAGATATTTTCTCACCTTTGAGAAATCTGCCAGATCTGCTTGGACATGACCTATCTCCCAGCAGTGGGCAGGGAGGCATGAGGGAAGTACTCAGTGGCAGAAGTACTTCTGAAGTGGAAAAGAGATGCTGGAGCTGCCCCTATGCCATGTATCACCCCTTGCCATGTCCCAAAAGGAACTGCCTCCTGGCTGCCCTTCTCAGGCACATCTCAGATGTCCTTGTCATTGGCCATCTGAGCCAGTTTATATCTAGGACACTACATGCACACCAGTAAAAACAAAGCAGGCAATTATCAGCAATGTGTGAATTGAGTACAAACTCAGCTGCTACATCCAGTTCACTGGTAGTTAATGCACTTCATGTTTCATTCTTGACTTGGCAAGATCAAGCCTTGTAGAAGCAAGTCAAGCACTACTAAATAGACAAGTTCTGGAAGTCTTATATAGCTTTTAGATGTTAATCTTTTCCCAGAATAAGCAATTAATTAATTTTAATTTAACATAATAAAGATGTCTCTGTAAGAGCTTGAACAAAACTGATCATGAAATAAACATAATCTAATTCTATCTTGCTGATAGTGCAATTATCTGCACAAGCAGCTGGCTGGTTAGCTGGATCCCTGCCTCCACTGGAAGGGCAGAGCACTGAGCTCTGCTCCAGGGATGGCACATTCCCTAAACAACAACCTGGCATGCTATGTCATCCCAGGAGTCAGAGACCTCCTCACTCCAACGTGGATCTACTGGAAGGGTTTCACTACAGCAGCACAGCTCAGGAAGGGCAGAAGTGGAGTGTCAGAAGGGATGCCAGGCACTTTTAAAAGAAAATTCAGCTGAAGTTTAGTAGCTCCCTGGATGGAGGCTCAGGTCCAGGTCATACTTCTAGGTGCCCTTTCCATCATGAGGATAAGTGAGAGAAGTACCAAGTTGAGGTATAAAGGCAGTGGGCATGTTGTGATCCTCCCTGTGGGATCTG
The DNA here is from genome assembly GCA_020086605.1 of Lanius collurio. Lineage (NCBI taxonomy): Eukaryota > Metazoa > Chordata > Aves > Passeriformes > Laniidae > Lanius > Lanius collurio. The sequence continues at coordinate 12,728,674 of JACBWW010000018.1, forward strand.
TGGGGAGTTCAGCTGCACCTCACTGCTGCTGGGAGCAGTCCAGCAGGCACTCATCTTCCAGCTGGTCAGGCTGCCATGGGAGTCGTGCCTGCACAGATGGCAGGGCACAGAGCAGTGTCTGTGGGACACCAGTGACCCTGGGCTGCTCTCTCCTGCACTCCCCAGTGGTCCCCTGTTGTACAGAAAAGAGCTGTGTGTGTCTGTGCAAGACATTGGTACTGTGACTTTGAGTGCTGTGAAAGAGATCAGAGGAGCCTGTGATGTGGGCAAAAGATTTCTCTTGCAATGTCTGTGGTGAGTTAATTGCTGTTGATTACAAACCTAGTGCAATCTTGTTAATTTGCAACACAGGACAACAGCCATTTAAGAGAGCAGTGCTGCATCCAGCTCCTCAAGCACAAAATTCTCACATTATTGAACAGCCCATGGGGCAGCTGAACCTCTGGAATCTCTCTCATCTGTACTGCAGGAGCAGTCCTGTCCCTGTATGTTGGCAGAGCAAGGAGCAGGAAAGAGGGGACCTGAGTGGCAAGGTCACTTGAGCAAAGACACCCAGCAGGCCAGCAGCACAGCCACACACAAGGCTCCTTTGAATGCATGACCAAGATCTGGACATGTTGCCCCAAGTTTTCTCCAGGACAGGGACAGTTCATTTGCAGCTGGACACAAGTTTCCAGTCCTTCTGTAAAACAGCCCTTCAGGTGATACCCTCCAATATTCTGGCAGAGCAAGAGAAAGAGCTCCAACTCCTCACTCAGAGCCTTCAATTGCCCTGCCAGAAGAACAAAAAAGGGGAATGGGATAAGGCCAGGCTACACCAAAGCAGGGCAGGAGATACACAGTCTGTGGACATGAGCTCAGGCAAGCTCAACATGTTCTTTCCCCTCCTCTTGTGAGCAAAGACATTTCCTACTGCTGAAATCTATACATGATGCTTGATGATTTGTTTTATTCTAACACCACAGTAAATGATTGCTTTATGTAACATACTCAAAGGTGGAGTTTGTAGCAAATTATTTTTACCTTATTTTCTTTCATTCAAATGTCATAATGTCACATATGCAGCTCTGCAGCATGCCTGCCTTCTCCTTATGCTTACATTGTCCCTTCCCAGAGGAATGGGAGCAAGAGCAGCTCTACTGAGCTGCAGATTTCTCTGTGGCTGTCCCTGATGGATGATGGTGACATAAGCTGGCTGTCTTGGGGATTTCACATAAGCTGAAGCTTGGAAGGCTGAGCTACACGGGAGAAGCGTCAAAGCACCCAGGAGCCCAAAATAGGAAGGAGAAGGAGGTGCGTGGACTGAAGTGGCTCAGAAGGACTAGATCTGGACAGGAGATTAAATATAAATTGCCAGGAATGTAGGGTGACTCTAAACCAGCTCCAGCGAGACAGGAACGAGGTATCCTGCAGAGTACTGCAGGCACAGAGAGTAGAGTGCTCATAAATAAAAATACCTCCCCTCTTCTCCCTGCAACCAAAGCAAGAAATCCCAAATCAAAGTCTTGTTCAGTTAAAAGCTATTAGTATTGTAAATATTTTGGATCAACTGGAAAAGATAAGTTTTGAAGCAGTAAAACACAGGTTACAGTGACCAGAAAGGAAAGAAGCCAAATGAGTATGGACACTCCTGAGGTAGTCTGAAAGCACTGGTTGCTACCTTCTACACCATCAAAGGGATGTGGAGTGACACCCAGATACAAACAAGGCTCATGTGGGAATTAAAACACAGTTTCAGCCTCAGTTACAGTCATTGGTAGCATTATGGCAGCTGGGAATGAAGGTGTGCAGCTGCAGAACCCCTTAAAGAATGGATCATCAACCTGTGCAGGCTGACACTCAGAAAAAACAGAAATATAAAAAATATCCAGGACACCTAGATATGAAACTTCAAGCTTTGACTTGTTAATCTATTCTCACATAGTGTGAAGCTAGGACAATAGCATGCAGCTGTGTTTTATGGATGTGTGCACAAAGGGCAGGGATGAAATCACTGAACTGATGTTGTCACATTCAGGGATGACTGGCAGAGTTCAGGAAGGGGAAGTGCTCATCATCCCTGACGAGCTGTATGTGAACAGCTATGAGAAATGCTGTCATTCCAATGCTAAATCCAAAACAACACATTCACCTTTAATCTACTGCATTTTAAAAAGCATTAGTCAGATTGGCACATGACGCTGGTTACCCCAGAAGGAATGGTAAGTAAAGCTTAGAGGCTTCTAAGCAGTTTATAGGCTGTACATTATGCTCGAGTGCCTCCTCTAAGTAAAAACCCACAAAATCCTTCATCTCCAACACCTTCAGGAGCAGCAGAACTGACAAGAAGCCACGCAAAGAGCTGACGCAAGTCCCGGGGTCAGACCCGGCGCAGAGGCACTGCCTCACAGCAGAGCAGATGTCCCTGTGGGGCTGTCCCACCACCAGCACAGGCACCGAGGTGCTTCAACAGCTTGCTTGCTGACTCTGTTTCTGCATCAGCATGTGACACCCCCAGACCTCCAGGGTTATACATCTACCCCTGTTCTACATACCACAGTCACTCTGGACTCTGTGGTTCACTGCCCCTGAGATCAAGGGAATTCATATCTGTGTGAGATCCTGTGTAAGCAGAAGGACACAGTCATGAAAGCATGGTGGAGAAAATAATCCTAGTAGGAACTGGAGGAGAACTCCCAGCAAGGAACCAGATCCTGCCTAGCTCCTCTGTTGGGGATGACTGGACACAATTCCCTTTGCAGATCAGTGTTATTCATATGTAAATCAAAAGCTGGTTCAAAGGCTTCTGTTGAATTCTTGATTCCCCCTGACTCTGGCTTTCACTTTTTCCTCTTTATGCCAAGAGCTTAGTCAGAAGTCTTTTAATCACTGGAAACATCTCAATTATATTATTAACCAGAATGTGAATATCTACAAACTGCAACAGGGGAAGGCTTTGGCTGTCCAAGTTTGAGGGTACGGAGGAAGCTTGTGTGCTATTAATTTTTAGCTAAAGCTGACATAGAGAAGGCTAAAACTAGCTGTGATCCCCTCTGCCAGTTCCTCCAAGGGCACAGCAGTCATGAAAGTTGTACTGTGGCCACATAATCACAGGCACCTCGTGGCTGTGTGTGGAGTTTTGAATTCCCTCTGTTAAGGGAAGGAATTGCACAGGAGGTGGTTTTTGCATCCTTAGAGGCAACTTGGCAAGCCCCAAAAATGCTTTGTTCCACAGGCAAGGTTTTGTAGGAGTGCCCCATCACCTGATCCGCATGAATAAGCCTTTTCCTATTTAAGCTTCACTCCCAGCTGGTGGACCATGAACTGCTGAGCCCTCACTGAAAGGCAGGGCTGATGGGAGCAGGAGAGCCAAGGAGTTAAGCAGTCACCAGCCAGTGAAGGGGAGAGCAGAGATTTATCTGTGCCTGAAGCAGAGACAAAGGTGAGGCCAATTACAGAGGCAGAGTGAAGGGAGAGCACAGAGACAGGAGACTGCAGTGCCACGGGGTATATGGAACCCATCAGACAGACACACGGTGAGGGGAGCTCCAGCATATACTGGCAGAGCTTGTGAAAAGGGAACGGATAAGAAAAAATTATTGTCAATTGAGAACATACTAATTTAAAACAAACCCTAAGAAACTTCTAATCTGATCCCAAATTCCCGTTTCCAAAAGGCAAATTGATCATCTCTAGGAAATGAGAAATTGGCTAAGCTGAGGAATTCAAGACCAAAAGTGGAAGAAGAGCTAGTAAGCTGCTGAGGTACTTGTATCTCATGCAAAAGAGATAAGGTCTGAAGCAGCACAGCAGCCAAAGGCTCACTTAACCACCCTAGAAGAGTAGTTGGAGCATACAGAAATTCTCAATGGAAAAGAGTAGGGAATAAAAGCAAAGGCACCAATACACAAGGGTCAAAAGCATCTGGTTATCACCTCCGGCAATCCTCAGACCAAGTGACACCTCACAGGAGGTGTTACACAAACAGACAAGTTTAGTCAGCTACATGAGAAAAAGTAGATCAAAGGAGGGAGAAGGGAGGGTCTTTCTACACAGAAAATGGGGTAAATGCTAATCTCAGGATGGCCTCAAACCAAATTAACTCTTTGCCTTACTTTTCAATATAAAACCAATAATGTTGGACATGATGTAGGAAGCAATATGGATAATGCAATAAACAAACACTAATTCACTATTTTTTCAGTCCAGAGATGGGGGGAAAAAAGCATTGTTTTGCATACTAGGGTGGACTGACATAAGAGGCTGCAGAAACAGCAGGATTTGAGCACATCTGGGCATTAGGATGTGACTAGGAAAATGCAAAACAGTATCTCTTCTTAAGAAGGGAGAAGTGATAATGAAAGGTTGAGGCTTGGCAGTTTAACTGCAGTAGGAAGCCAGATTTTAAAACAAATTTTGAAATAGTACAAGATAATGAAGAATACAATAACAATAAATGTGGACTTTGCAAAGCAGAATTTTGTCAGACTTTGTTCTTTCTTCCTTTGAAAATCAAATGAAGACTTGGAGCTCATCCCTTTGGACTTCAGAGAAGTGGTTGACATGCCATCAAAGGAGGATTAACAAACTGAAGATCTTCTTCTAAAAGACAAGGAATGGGAGGGATACAAGGGAGGAAACAGAAACAAGTGTTGAGAGAGGCAGGATGAGCCTGAAGAGGAATCACTATCACAGGTCCATAAGGCTCTGCTGTCAAGTCTGATATGTGATTTGCCTCTCTGGCACAAGAGCAGAAGCTTGCTCTTGCTTTCCACATTCAGGAGAGCTAGATTAATTTCAACAGCCATGAAAGAGCACACCAGCAGGAAACCAGCCTGCTCCAGCAAGGACTAAATGGCTGGATAAGTCTGCAAAACACAACAGAGGAGACCTCATTCCTCTGTAGAACACACCAGAGAAGAGGCCCAAGAGAGGAAACAGTTATTTCAGCCACCAAGAGCAGCAGCAGCCAGGCTGGCTGGGGTGGAGCAGCAGCCCTCCCACCACTGGGACAGTGGAACAAGAAGCCAAACCCATTTCCAGATCAAAAGGGATTCACTTGTGAAGAGCAGCAGACAGGGCAGGATAATGGGTGCAGTTAGAGACACCAACACCAGCAAAGTCCTCCCATTCCCCAGAAACACCACTCCTCTCTTGCAGCCTGCTTCTCTCCACTCGTGGAGCTTCACTTCAGACTGTGCTGAAGTGTTTGTACGGCCACAGTACCTGCAGCACTGCCAGGAAGAAGTGGGAGCAGTCAGAGGTGCTTTGGGGCCGCCAGGACAGACCCCTTGGTGACAGCAGGTGCTCCAGGAGCAGCAGCTTACGAGTAATTCAGGAGCATTTCTAGCAGCATTAGTCACCACCCTTGTCCTGACATATTCTGGCTGTCTGGCCAAGCTAATGACACAGACATTGCTTCATGGTGGTCAAATCTCTTGGCTCATAAAATACTAGTTGCAGAGTTGGAGTTTCCTGCCTTTCATAAAAGCCAGGAGCCCTTCACTCTCCACCTCATTCATAGAAGATAAAAATCTCTTGGCACAAACTCTTGCCTCACTTGGAGGGTAATTACATTGTTCAGGCTCTGCAGAGCACTTAATACATCTCTGCCCTGTTAATCTCCAGCAAAGGTTGTGACTGACATGGCTGAGTACCAGCCAGGCACTGCCAGTGAAGGTGTAGAGGAGGCTCTTTACTCATATGTTCCTTCTCTCTCCCATCTCCACAACCAGCAACATGCTGTGGGATTGCACAAACCCAGCCTGTTATTCTGCCCCTTGCATGTCTAACCTGAGATGTCCAGAGTTCTGCAGGACTGAGGAAGTCCATAGCTTGTTCAGCAAGGGTGGGAAAACCAATAGGACCCAAAGGTATCTTGACTGGGTGCAGAAGGTGGAAATGACCATGTACTGGGGAAATGTTCCCAGAAACACCATGTGCCTGTACACACTAAAAATGCCTGGATCTCCTGGTTTTCTCGGGACCTGCACACAGACATGATGAGAGCCAGCCAGCACCAGGTGTGTCCTTCTGTTCTGCTAGAAAATGGCACCATGCCACTGAAGTCAGTACAGTTCAAAGAAATTAAGCAGCACAATTTTAATTAAAATTGTAAACTAATGAAGCAGGCTCCCAGGGGACATGGTAAAATATCTATTTCCGAGGCTTCACAGCAAGGCTAATTGCATAGCCAGAAAATTAAAAAACCTTGGTTTGAAACAACTGTGGGAACTGTGCAGAGATGTCTGCACCTTCTTCAGAGACCAGACTTCCCAACACATTTACCCACCTAGTCCTTCCCTCATGGCTTGTTGCAGATATTCACCAGCCATTTCCCATCACTATTTAACTAATGTGGCCATACAGACTGTCCAGCCCTCATCCCAAAGCTGTATCACCTTTGGAGCCATCATCTTATCCCTGCAAGTCTGCAGAGCTCATTTAAAGCTGCTGCTGCCTGCTAGTGGTGCAGTGCTTTGTGTCAGGCCAGCACCAGGAAAGACTTTTACTATCACCATATTTAGAAGCATAGTCAGTCATGGCTCTGCCTTTGCAATTCAGAATTACAGAACAGAGCAGAAAAGCACAGTTCTACAAAAAATAAAATTCAGAAAGGGATTTGATCTAAGCAGGGCCATTCTGGGTGTCCCCACAGGGCCCTACAGCCACTCCAGCAGTGCCACAGCGAGAGCAGGAGCATTAATCCCTTGGGTTTTTGCTCCACCAACACTAGTACTTTTAGAGGCTGAGCATTATAATTCACTGCTAATAATAACAACAACAAAAGAATTGACACCTCTGCTCTAGTAGACAGCTACAAGGACACCACAAACTGCTTAGCCAGTGTGGTTTGGGCGAGGTAGCACAGAGCTCTTGCACTGCTCCTACACCTATGGGTTCTCAGTGTCTGCAGCTTGGCAAGCTCTTAGCAAGCCTGGGTGGCAATGCTGGCACCACCACCATGCTCAGGAAGGAGAACTGAGCTTTCCCCAGCCTTCCCTTGTTCTGCCCACACCAGGTTTCTTCAGCTCTTGATGGCAACAGGGCATAGACAGAGAGGCTGCATTCAGTTTATGAAGCTGATGAGAGATTATCCACAGGGTTTGAGCACCAGGACATTTTGCTATTGCAGTGGGGCAGCTCACCAGAGGAAGCTCTGGTCACCAGCTATATGTGCCTGTAGGACTTGACCCTCGGTTGTTGCACGCCTTCAAGCCCTTAAGTTCAAGCATCAGCCCCAAGCTGCTTCCCCCAAAGCCTCTCCACATCTGCCAGAGCTGTCTATGCCTGTGATACCACACAGCTTCAGCTCTCACAGGCAAAAGAATGGAGTTACAGTGAAATCCATAGATGAATCCTGTTCCCAGTCTATAAACCAGCAATCTAGGGTAACTTTTCTACCTCCCAAATCCAGTCCTTTGGTAATGCCCCAATTCCTGCAGGTTTGCAGACTCCATCCCTCATGGTCACAGTGAACAGTTGGGGAAACAACGATTTTGGAAAGGATGCAGCAGTGATCAGAAGAACCTGACAGGGACACTACAATCAGTGTTGATAAAGCGTCAGCTGCACAGCCAGGGACATATCAGAGGAGACACACCCCCTGTCCCACCCATTGCTGCAGAGCAGCACCCACCCTTCAGGATCAGTCCTTGGATTCAAGGACAGAGGGGAGCTCAGGAATGCCAAAAGGCTTCCACAGGGAAAAAAACCACAAACTATCTGCATTTCTGTGGTGTTCTTGTTGCTGCCTGTCATGGATCAAGGAGGGTCCCACTTGCTCCATCTGGCCTCCCTGGGGACAGGATTGGAGGAGGGGAAGATGAGCACTATTGCAACAACAGGCAGAAACCAAAGCAATCTGGCCCCCTGCTCCCCAAAGAGGCCTGAACCTTTCCCAAAAGCTAGGGCAGGGAGAAACTGGAAATTACAGTTTTGGTTCTAAATCCATGATGAGATTTCTTTCACTCAGAGTAGCAATGACATAAACATTTCTCAGAAGGGAATAATTTGCTATTCTTTTCAGGAGCCAGTAGGGAGATGCACGTGCAGCATTTGGGGCAGAGCAAGGGTTTGTCCTGGGTCATCACCCTCCCCTGCAAGCACTGCAGCATTTCTCTGTTCTGCTGCCCATTAATTCCCTGCATCACTTGCCTTGCACTCAGTAGGAATGACCTCAACAGACACCTCTGGAAACATCTGGGTGGCAAACTGATACATGTTTGTTCTTTTTGGTAAAAGAACAATCTTGAGCAATAATAAACACTCACATTAATAGAGAAGTTTAGTTTTATATTCATGTCTTCTCTAGCAATTGTATTCACAGAATTGCATATTTCAAAGAATCTTTGTTCTTCTGTTTCTCTTCTTGTGCACTTACTTCAGCAGTGGTTATAACTCACTGCAGTGCCAGCTGAATTAACAACAAAATATTTGCACAGTGTCAAAATACCAAGTCTCCTGGAGAACCAGAAAAATATTCAAATAGGTGATTTTGTTAAGTGACCTATTGCTCCAGTGGGAAATTTCCATGATGTGGAAAGTTGTTAAAAACAAGTTTTCATACGTAAATTCACATTAATAACTTCGAGATGTACTCCCAACTCTCTTTTTAATTTTTGTCTGAAGCAGCAATTCTTTGGCATAATCAGTACAACTTGATTCTGGTCTGTCATCTACGTGAGACTGGAACAGGTAGAGAAACAGCTTTGAGTTGAATCACCAAAAGCTTCCTGATTTACTTCCTGCCAGAAACACAAAGCAAAACCAAGGACCTCATGAGCACGTGCAATAGCTTTTCTACCAGTTGACTTTAAAAAACACAACAGGATCATAGTGGTTCAGTGGGACAAATCTTAAAAGTAGCATCTAGAAAATACACTTTAAGTACATGGTAATAATACCTGAAACAGGAGTCAGTATACCAAGCAGTAAAAAAACCCTCAAAACATCCACCTTTAAAACCAACAGGAGCTGAGGGGCTCATCAATTCTGAAGAGGGATATTTTTTGAGACCACCCAGTTTAGGAAATTGTGCCAATTGGTACAAGTCTCCAACCAGATAAATCTGAGTCAAAACTTAGCTTCATCCAGTAGTCAGCTTAACCTAGTCTTTTTTCACACTAAAACATCTGCCCCATACAGCCTTGTCTCTTCAGGGCCAGCAGCAGATTGTACACCTGCATTCCTACAGCAGCATCATTTCTATGTTTACTTCCCACCTCAGCCCCCTTCCCATCTGACTTCCAGATTAGAGAGGTTTCTTCCAAAGCCAGAGCATCTAACAAGGGTTTCCTCTATTGTAAATCCATAAGTATCACATTTCTTCTCCGGAAGCAAAGAGGTGGGGACAGATCGTCCAACAAAATGTCCTGGCACAAGACCATCAGCATTCCTGCTCCTGCAATTTGGCCTTCTGATTCTGTGTCTTAAAACTGTTTTCTAGATGACATGCATTTGCTGAACTGCTGTACATCGTAGGTAAAACAGGCTTACTCAGCTGTTCTAAGCATGGAAAGTAGATGTAGAATTATCTATTGGAAACCTCTGACATGGATTCTTCATGGAAAATGACTTTATGAAATCCACAGTAAGGGCTTTTTTTCTGGGTTGCCCAATCCATAGCCCATAGTATAAGCCCCTGGCTGAAAAATAAAGTCAGCATACATATACAGTATTGTCTTATTCTGAGTCATACTGAAATTTCTTTGCTGCTGTACCTGTGCATATTTATGCAGATACCAACACATTCCTCCAAGTATTAACACAGAGAGGAGCAATTGGGGTGTTGTAAAGAATTTCCACAAAGGTGAGTCTCTGTTGGAGTCAGAAGGGTGTTCCAGGGTTAGGTTCGAATAGAATCTTCCAGACTGCAAGTCAGTTACCTTTATTTTCTGCCTCTCTATGGCCATACAGCTGTGCTGCCTGCAGGACACTCAGCAATGCCCTGGGCACAGCAGCAATTGCTGTGCTGATGGAAGGACAGATGTTGCTGCTCATCAGTGCCTGTGATCATGCAGCAGGTCAAGACAGCCCCTGGATTATGGGATGCTGTCCCCAGGTGCCCAGCAGGACAGGGCTGCCTCCATCAGCTGTGGCAGGAGATTGATGTCAGTACTCTGAGCCTGGCACCATGGATGGGGGGGAAAACGAGTATCATCACGCAGGAACTAGAAGTAGGTAGAAAGAGAAGCTTTGTGTGGGTGGTGAGAAAGAAAAGAGGCAGGTTAAGGAGACAAGGATCAGAATCTGCAAATCACGCAAAACCAGTTCTGTGTCAAGCAGGGAATAATTAACTTGCTCTTTTTTTACTCCAGACAAGCAGCGCTGGTGTTGATTTAGAAACTCCCTTTCCAACACCAGGTGAAACTGGACATCCTTCAGGATGTTTTGCTTTGAACTTTCAGTGCTTTTAACTCACAGTTTTGCTACTCACTGTGTATTAATATGGCACTGCAGAGGGATGGTAGATGCTGCCTCCATAGCAAACCCAAACTTGCTGGCAAAGACACAAGGCCTTGGAGAGGGTCAGTGCCTCGGGACATGGTTCAAGACAGTTCTAGAGACAGACACTGGCCCCAATGTCATCCAGGGCTGTTCTGTGAGTTTAAGAATGCAAGGAAGTTATTCCTAAGAAAATTTTTAGTTTAAAGATTTAGAATTCCTGCTACTTTATTCATTCCTTGGATTTTTCTTCCACACCAGTGTTTTGAACAATTACATCTGTGTAACTTTGAGGTGGAATCCAGGAACCAGACATGAGAGAAGGAAATATCAGGAGCAAATACCTGCCATGGCAAAACCTGTTGGCAGATGAGGTCCCCTTTTATGGATCAATACAAATTTGTTATTTCTGCATTAGTGCCGAGGGCTCTTTCTTGGTAAGATGTGGCATTTTCTGAAGCTGCAACTACACCTTACAAGAGCATTGTCAGTGCAGGCTGGAGCATTGTGCAAACCATACCTGCCCTTTAAAAGCTTGACCCTGCCAGGCCATGGCCAGGCTGCATCCATCTGTGTCCTGCTGGCTACAGCACTGAGGAGCAGAGTTAGCTCTGTTCATCAAGTTGTAAAATAAGACCTCAGTGTTAGGAAGCAGAAGTCCCAGGCCTACACCTTACAGCACACACTGCCAGCGTCAGATCTGAACACAGGGCTCAGCTGCTGGAGCAGCCCCATCCTGCCTGGGCACTGCTCCTGCTCCCACCCCACCACGACAAGAAAGCAGCAGCTGTTTGCTCTTTATACCTGCAGCACAAGGATCCCACTTCGTGCAGGGCTTCTGTTCAGGGCATGTGGAAAGTAGCAAAGTGCCCCAGGCATAAATAGGCACAGAAAGGATTAGAGGGCTTGATTGTGTGATCTCTGCAGAAGGCAAAATCCAGGAGCCTTTCCACTCTGTCCTGCATGCTAGGAGTGGAGGTGGAATGACTCTTTGAATTTTTTCACACACCAGAGAGGACAGAATCATTCTGCATTTAGAAAAGGCAAAGATATTCAGAGCTGTTCTGAGAACTAAATAGTTCCAACTCAGGGAAGGGAAGAAAAAAAAAAAGCCAAACCAGAAAAACCCCACAGACAGACGTTATTCTGTCTGCACAGGACTTATTTAATAATCCAGTGTCTGCAAACCATAAGTTGAAAATTTTCCCTGTCACACAGCATGCCAGACCACAGCTGCATAAAACAGAGAAAACCTGTTATAAGTGACCAGAGACACTGGAAAACTGTGGAAATATTGCCTCAGGCTTCACGGCCCTTTCCTGTGGAAAGAATATTTTGCAATTGTCTGTTCCTTGCTGACAACTAACACTCAAACACTCTGGGTTTCATCAAAAAGGCTGTTCAAAACTCTGAATTACAAGTAGAGAAAATTTTCTTGCTCATTATTCTGATTTATTCATCTCTCCCCCTTCTCTCCTACATCACACATCAGACACTGAAGAGAATGAAAACTCAAAAGCATGGAAAAAAAAATGAACGTGCAGGAAGAGGATGCCACATGTCACAGAGGCACCATCACTGGATTCTCCACATAATGGATTTTTGACTAGCATATGTCAGCTGATGCTATAACATTTTTGTCACTATTACATCAATACTTATTCTTTAAGCAAAGCAGCACTCCATATAATATTTTTTTTTCTCAATAGCTTCTAAGACATCAAGTGAACGAGCACTTATCTGTAACTAAATATCAGAGGGCAAAATCCTAATAAAACTGCCAAGTTTAAGCCTCCAGGCAGTGCTCTGCTCAGGCCTCCCTCCCTCCCAGGCTGCTCCTTCTGGGGCTCTAAGCCAGCACCTCCTGCAGTGAAGCTGCCCCTCTCCTGCCTCACAGCCCCACCTGTGATGATCTGTCACACACAGTCTCTGCTCTGGGCATAAGCTGATGTTTGTCAGCTCCTTCTGAACTTTGAGCTGCCAGCAAGGGTGCTGAAGAACTCCTGGGCACACATGGCACGGGACTGCCTTGCAGTAAAAAATTCCCCCTGCATCTTGACTGCAGTCAAAATAAATGCAGTTTTCCCCCTGGGTTCCCAAGACACATCATGGAGGATGTAAATATCAATGGGTTTTGTGAAAAGGTTTCTGGTGGCAGGTTATAGTGGTATATACGGAAAGATTTCAGGACCAAAGAGGAAAAAAAAAAACTACCAAGGGCTTTAAAGGGCTGAACTATTTCCAGAGCATATCCTAGCCACTATTTCCATGTGCTTTGCTTGTCAGATCAGAGCAAGATTAAAGCATCAGACCGGGAAAAAGCAGCAGGGGACCAGAGCTAATGAGAGTCTGATTAACTGAGCTGGGAGGTGATGGCTAACCTGAAAGTAAGAGAGCATTTTGAAGGGTGAGAGCTGTAGCAAAGCCAAAACAGTAACAGGACATGTGGGAGTCTTCACCAGGGCAGGAAAAAGAACAAAATAAAAAACTGTGCAGAAGGTAACACCTGTGACATCTCATGGTGGTTGCACAACAAGCCACCCACTGCAGCATACCCTCAGGAGAGCTCTTGAGCTGCCATCAGGGACAGGTTCTCCTGCTTGCAGGACAGCATCTACAGCAATATAGGACTACAGAGACAAAGAGCAAAGTCATTTGACAGCCACTTATGTCAGCAAAATCTGAATAAAGTTGCTGTTTCCACTAGTCTGTTGCTATAAAATGTAGATTGGAAGAATTATGAAATTTGTCATTAATTTGAACCCCGGTTCTGTTCTCCCACCTTTCTTGCTGTCAGCCTGGCATGCTCCTGTGAGCCAGACTTCTGATGGAGCCACAGCAGAGCCCCAGACCTGAGGCATTGTCCCCCATGACCAACACAGAGCAGTGCTTCACACCTGGGCAGCAGCATTTGAAACGTCTGAGGGCTTTCAAACACTTCAGCAAAAAACAGCCTTATACAACTCATCAGAAATTGAAACATAAGTCCATAGAGTGCAGAGAAATCCCAAAGACCTAGATATTTTGATTAAAAGGTTGAAAAGGAGAACACTCACTAGTGTGGGCTGCCAAAGGGATGAGATCCTGCCCCCATTCAGGAGCTGCCAGGACCTGGCTATTGCCCAGCAGTAAAACACAGCATAGCCCAGACCCCTTCCTACAGCTCCTCACTTTATCTCCGCCCAGCAAACATCCACCCACAGACCTGCCCTTATCCAGCTAATTCACCCGTCACAGTCAGTGACAAGCCAGCCCCAGGACGAGTCTGGGCCACCACTGTCCTGCTCCCTGGGATAGGAGAGGAACCTCTTGCTTTCCCAGGCAAGGCAGGCTCCTGGCAAAGCAACAGGAGCAGGGAAAATTCAGGGTAACACAGATGTGAGGAAACCTCTTACACAGCAGAATTGCAGGCAGCTCCAGACCACAGAGACAGTTTGCAGCACCACCAGCAGCCAAGCAGCTCTGTGCTGCACAGCCCAGGGAAGGCTGAACCTAAACACAGAGAAAAACAGACTTGCTTGTAGCACAGGAAAATCCCCACAGCCTCTTCCAGCTCGTGGGGGAGGGAGCCCTGAGTAGCTGCACAGCCCAAGGCCAGATGGAGAGGTGGAGCATTGGGGAGTGACAGTTAATCAGTTAGTAACACCAGGATTTTTGGCCGTGCAAATGAATGAGAGCAAGGAAAAAAGTGAGGCTGTGCCACACTGGTGCTGTGGCAGAACTAGAAATCTTCCAAGTCCACAAGAAGGAAGCAGTTTAAATAACTTTTCTCTAAAGCAACAGTGGTATGTGTTGGAAACAGCACAGGCTGCTGGGAATAAGCAGCTAAGCAAGGAGATGATCACACTGAGGCAAAAGGAATGTACAATCTCCCAACTCACAGCTCAGTTTAGGAGACTCTGAGGAGGCAGGTAACATTCACAGCACAAAACGGCCGAACCCATCCCTAAATATGGAGCAGGGAAAATACTTTCTAGAGAGGCAGAAGGCTTATTTCAGAGTTCTTGCAACATCAGAGGACAAACCAAAATCTGCTGAATTTGAAAGCAAAACTGAGGTTTAAGTGCTTTTTGCCACCATCCAGGATACAAGAGGAGATAAACCAAATAATAAGGTCTGAAATGAATTTGTTCATGCAGGAGATGTGTATTGATAGTGTTGGAAGGACAATCTTACATTGGTTGCACAAAAGCAAAGCGGTCAGAAAGTTTTTGCCACATCTCCATTACACAAAGATGGGGCAGCTCCCCCTCCAGCTGTTGCAGAGCCCTCTCTCCCATGGTACTTAGAGCACAGCATGATGCTGCTGTCAATCCACCACACAGGCACACAGACAGCAAACCAGGAGTCCAGATGAAACCCCACTAATTTCATATCCTCACTTACAAAAAAGCAGATGAGAGCAGAAGTGATTGTATATTAAGGAGAACCTGAGGAGCTGTGAGTGAGAGCAGCTGCCTAGGCTGGTGCTACCACAGGAATAAATTGATATATCAGCTGGCCACAATTAAAGTTTGGGCTGTGATACTTTTCTTCTAAAACAAGGTTTCTATGCATCAGAACCGTGGGTGTCTGCAGCAGCTTCCACATGGGAAGAGTGCAGTCCCACTGTTTATGAAGGCAATTACATCAGTTGGCTGCTTGAGATAATAAGTGATCAGATTTGAAGATCCATGAATTTCCTCCTGACCTGTTTTCTGTGATCCAAGGAGAGGGTGATTTTGCCTTCCCATTCAGAGCTGCCTAATTCAGAGAACACCTGCAAAGAGACCAAAGCAACCTCCCCATCTACAAAGGCTCTTGTGCAGGCTCCTAGACTGGAACAAGGATTGTGCAAAAGTGGTGCAGAAAGTCCTGAGCAGCACCTGGCAAGTGCCAGTTACATAGGAAGGGAGACCTCTATCTTTCCCATGGTTTCTGCACATGGAAAGCATAAAAACCTCATGCTCAGTGTGAATCACTTATTACTGATGCCACAGAGCCCTAGAAAAAACAGATGAAATCAGCTGGCAGTGGACAAGACAATCAAACATCTGCTTGTGCCCATGTGATATGCAAAATCAAGGCTGTGTGTTCTAACATCTTAATGGTGTGAAACCAGAGCAAAACCACATGGTGAACAGTTAAAACATATTTTTATCTTGTGGAGAAATTTAAACATATCCACAGCTCTTTCTGTGTACAAGAGGAATCTGTAAGTCCCTAGCAATTAAGGAAAACACACTTGAATTAAAGAGCCATTTTGGTTTTAATTTTTAGATTTCAGGTTTGAGAGATAGGTGTTGACCTTCTGTGCCCTCTGCATCTCACTCTGTTGGACCTGAAAATGAGCCTGATTTCATACTCATACACGGTCATGGCCAAGGCAAACTTGGGCTGCTGCTGTCACTGGGCTGAACCAGGTAGTCAGGAGGGGAAAATATTTCATGGTGGGGCCTCAGCTCTACCCAAAACAGTTCATCTCTCCTCCTTGCCCAGACAGATAACAGGGACTGCCTTCTTCATGGTTGTTTTGATATGCACAGGCAACGAACTATTTTTATTTTACCAAAATAAAACCTTTTCCTTGAAGCTATTGTAAGGGTGCCTGCAATCAAAGGTGACTGGGAATGCTGCAGGTGAAAACAGCCATCAGCAGTTTGCATGACCCAGGGATGGTGTAGACCAGGGAGAAGATGAAGAAGGTCCCGTAGCACCTCCTGTGGTCTGCTGTTCAGGACTTCAAAGAGCCCAGGATCTGTAGCCCTGGCTAATAGCTGTTATCTTTCGGCAGCAGTAATTAGGAACTGAAGGAGACTCTGAGACACTGACTATAAAGAACCAATAAAGCTACACCTTCTCTGCTTCATTTTCTTGATTACACCTGTTTTCATTATATCCACCCCTCTAGGATGTGGCTTTTAATCCTCCAAGCTGATCTATCCCTATGAATATTCACTGTCAGTGATACACATATTGTTGCTGTCTGAATATCCTGAAGTTGCTATCAGTCATGCATTAATCTGACACGCAGCTCCTTGGGCTTCATCTAAATTGCAAGTGCAAAATGAGCAAAATGTAAATAACTGGGAGAAGAAAATGCTAAAGTCAGAAAAAGATGATTTATGGTTTGTCGGTTCAGCTTCATATTAATTTTGCCATGCCAGATTTTGGAGTAGTAACTCATCAAAGCAGCATTTGTTTTAAGTCCAAGTATTACTTACTTAAGAACCTGTAAATGTCATGCATATGTTGAGCAAAGGGAGGTGGAAACAATGAGTTGGACTGGCAGTGCATCTCCCCAGAGTGTGCCAAGGGGAGGGTAAATGTCCAGCAGAGCTTGCAAACATGCCTCCTACATATCCTCCCCACATTTACTGACACTTTGTTCAAGGAATTCCTAGTGCTGGGGTTGTATTTGAGTTAGTGACCATCAGGTATTATCTTCTGTTAATACAATGAATCATTTTTTGAATTCTTGTGAAATTTCCATAGCCTCTCCGCCATGCAAGAGACAACAACTTAACTACAAATTTTGTAAAGGAATTTTTCCTCATTTGTTGTGGTGAACATATTTCTGCTAGTTTCACTGATGCCCCCAAACCTCGTTTGACAGGAGGCCGAGGATAATCGCTCCATGTTTGTCACAGCACTCAGGCCTTAGCAGACTTCATTGATTTTGCAGTCTGTAGAACTGACCAAACCCCAGGTCCCACTCACAGTGTGTGGCTGTGCCGTGGCCCAGCAAATCCCTGCGTGAAGGGGATCTGGTGCGAGCCTCCAGGGTGCGGGGTGACACACACAGCTGCAGGAACTTGCTGAAGGCTCCGCAGGAACAGCTGGCGTGGCACTCCCGGGCGGCCTCAGCACAGCGCTCCTCGGTCTGCACGCACCGACCGAGCCGGCCCCGTCCCCGCTGAGAGCTGGGCCAGCTCCAGCCCTTGTGTGCCTGGAGCTGCTCCTGGGACTGGCAGTGCAGCAACAGCGTCCCTGAGCAGGAGAGGGGCTGGCTGTTGGCACAGCAAGGTGCCCGGCGTGCAGGGCAGGCTGAGAACCAGAGCTTGTTCCTGCAGCAGGAACATCGCTCATCACTATTTTACACATCACTTTGTTCATATTTCTTCTACAATGAGAGGGGCAAGAACACTTTTGTCATCAGCTGGTGGGGAGAAACAATAGCTCTGCTCGAGCTGTCACCACCCCGCAGGGGCTGAATCACCGTCACAAGGCGAATCAGCCTCTCGCCTGTTGCTCAGCGCCTTCACCGCGGTGACTCATTCTGGAATAGGGACGGGAGCGAATGGCGGATGCTGCAACCTCCTCCCCTACACCAAACCGTGAACCAAACAGGAATCTGTGGCTGGGATCATCTCGGGACAGCCGAGGAGGGCCCGGGAGGCAGCCAGGGGCTCTGAGGGCTACGGCAGAGCCGGCGCAGGGCGGAGAACGCAGCAGCCGCTGCCCTCGCCCCGGGCACGAAGACTTCTGCTGCTCCTGCAGACCCTCGGGGGCTGGCTTCCTCCTTGCCAAATCCATCAGCCCATACAAGCACGAGATCCTGTCTTTCCTTGCTCAGCAGAGGTTCCTTGCTCTTTCCTTGCTCAGCAGAGGTTCCTCATAAGCAGCAACATTTCTTCTGCCTTCCCTCGGTGAAGAAAGGGAGATTGAGTGGTTTCCTGTACCCGGGGTCAGCAGAGCACCCGAGCCTGAGGGATGCTCCGCTTCGCAGACCACTTCAAATAGATTTAAACGGACGCCACAAGGAGAAATGAACCCTATCCTGGTCTAACACAGCTGTCACAGCTCATTCTGGAGGACAGACTTGTCAGTCTCTGACAAGTCTCTACCCCCGTGTGTACCTCTGGGCTGTTGGAGCCCAGGCTGAACCCCAAACTCAGCCTCGCACGTCATCCCTGGGCACATCCATCCACCCACAGAGCCGGAGAGGCGGCATCTCACCTGCCGCGTGATGCATTGTAAAACGAGTGCTGCTGATTTCAAGTTAGGAAAGCTCAAAACAGCCTGGAAACGTGTCTCCAGGAAAAGGGTACCATATGCGCCTGCCAAGCAGGGCGGCTCTCGCCGCCGCAGCGAGGCTTCTCTCGTTACTCATCGGCAGTGAAACGCGCTGCCAGGCGGGTGGCGAAGAGACGACGCCTTACCAAGATTAGACACAAAATGTATTTTACAGGAGAGCTAAAACTAGTCTGAGGGTAATGAAATTTACAGCATGCTGCCTTTTGGTACATGCTAGAGGGCAATTCCTCCTCCAGCTGCCTTTGCCGTTGTCAAGGGAGCCCCGAGATCGAGTTGCTGCAGGGACTGTGTGAGCACCTGGTCACCCCCAGGGTTCAGGTGAGCAAAAGCACCTCTTGCAGCAGGGTGAGGAGGGTATAGCCCTCTCTGCCCTGTGCTGAGAGGCAGCAGTACCTCCTCTCCCTGCCTGCCCCAATGGCACTCTGCCAGGGAGCCCCTAAAAATCAGCCCATGGGGCTATTTATCACTCACTGAGTGGACCCTGGCAGACGAATTCACGCTGGCTTAACTCTTCATATTTGTCTCTCCTGTGTTGCTGCTTGCCTTCCTGGTACCCATAGTCACTCCTCCCCCGAGTTTCCTCACCTCCACCACCCACAGCACAGCTCTGCAGTCCATGCCATGCCTTGTGGAGGCTCACAGGACAGTCGGCAAATGATCTTTCCCGAGCACACGGAGCTGATGGAGGCAGCAGGTGCCATAAGCTGCTATGGGATAATTAATTGTTGAGGCAAGAATTATCTCACTGCTAACAAAAGTGTTCAGGCAATTAAGCTTTAAGACACATTGGAGATACTAGCAGTGATTACAATTGTCAGACAAATATTTTGTAGCAATAAATAACACATGAACACAGATTTTTACCGGATGTTTTAAGCTTGGGGAAAAAGAAGGTATATTTGTTTTCCTACAAGCCTCCTCTCTGCAAAGACAGTCAGTAAATCCCATGTACAAGCATTTGCTGGAAAGGAGAATCTCTTCAGCTTGCAGCCCCTGTGTAAGTTCCTCTGTGTATAACCCTGTCTTTAACTGTACCTTTTGTGCCTAGAAATCACCTATGCCTTCACACAAACCACATAATGTAAGGCACGGGAGTTTCAGGTGTTGCTGAGGAGCAGAGGGAGCCCTGCAGGCAGCATTTCCACTACAAACTCCTCCGTGGCTCATGCCTTGTGCCGTGTGTGTCAGACCAGCCAGTGCAGAACAGTGCTGGACCCAGCTGCCAAAGCCAGGGCACCCCATGGTACAGGAGCAGAGAGGAGCATCCCCAGTGGCCCAGCTGCTCTCTGGGCAGAGCCCAGGAGCTGGCACAGGGGCTGCAACACAGGCAGTGTGGGAGGGCTGCAACACAGGCAGAGGGGAGGAAGGGATCCAGCTGTGATCACTCCTGTGGGGAATCACAGAGGGTTCAGAAGCTCCCTGAACACCTATAAGGTGACTGAATATGATGAGCTTTTCACCTGACTCTGTACAGCACAGCTGCTGCTGCAGGGAAAAGCTCAATGGCAAAGACTCTGCTAGGCAAGCCAGGATTCCCACTGCAGGATGGCAGGTATCACTGGAAAAGCCCACAGCATGGTCCAGCTAATGTGCCATGAGCTGTAGAGCAGTCCTGCACCCTCTCAGAGTACTTTCTGAGGCACCCAGAGCCGTGGGAACCTCTCTATGGCATTACCAGCATCGTTGCAATGCTCAATCAGGGACTAGCACATTTATGAGGCCACCTGCCCCCGCTCCTTTGGGGATTAATGGCACCCACACAGGCTGGTGAATCATTAAGCCCAGGAGAAGCAGTTCTCCCACAGTAATTGCCTTCCCTTTGCACAGTAATGTCTGCAGATAGTACTGACAGCCTTCACTGTAGGGAGCCTCACAGTGTCAGAGTTAGAAAATGGTGTTTGTCTTCCTCCTGACCCTGGGCAGCCTTCAGTTTCTCTGGGTTGCCAATTTTATCCCAATAAATAATGGGCTTGATTAGAGATGTTATGGACAGACTGATAAGTAAGCACAAATGACAGGGCTGCTATTATACCAGAGGGTTTTGTTGATGTTATGAACTGAAGCTGGGACATGGTGATGGAGACGGTGGGTTCCCAGGCAGGATATTGGTGGATATGCATGTTGAGATGCTTCGTGTTGTTTTGGGATGTGTTTTCAAAGC
This sequence comes from Lanius collurio, assembly GCA_020086605.1. NCBI lineage: Eukaryota > Metazoa > Chordata > Aves > Passeriformes > Laniidae > Lanius > Lanius collurio. Next base: position 12,749,276 of record JACBWW010000018.1, read on the forward strand.
TATCCATTGACAGTTCTTCCAACCTATTTCTAGTACAAACAAAATAAAATATGTTCTACACAAAATAGAGCTGCCACAGTTTACAGCTGCTGCAGGGCTCTGTGAGCCTTTGAGTACTAAGTGGGGTATTATCAACATTTCTGAAGGTTGGAAACAGTCTTGGATGGTGTAGAAGCCTTGTTGAAGGTGGCAGGAGTCTGAGCAGGGAGCTCAGGAGAGCCCAAGATGCCTGAGCTGCAGTCCAGGGAGGAGGCTCACAGCAGGGTGAGAGCCAGAGGAGAGACAAGGAGGGTTACAAATCCGAGGATGAGGGATGTCCAGGGTCCTGCACAGTCACTGCCTGCTGCAGAGCTGGAAGGTGCTGCAAATCCTAGGGGATCCAGACACAGTCACATCTGAGCAAACTCTTAGTGAGAGCCCATCTGGAGCAGCTGTCTCTGGAAGCACCAGGATCCTTCACAGCTTTGAGACCCTTGGTGCCCAAACATGTGTCTGTCATGGATCAGCAGACTGGGGAGCAGAGGACATGTCCAAGGACAGTGCCTGTTCCTGGAGGCTGAGCTGTGGGTCCCCACCTTGGCACAGCTCTATGCCCTCCCCAACAGAGCACATCAAATAAAAGGCAGTAGTGTATGCCACACAGATGAGACATTCCCTCTCTGAAATGCTCCGTGACTGCAGCCCAGTCAGGCTTCCCCTCACCTCCCAGATGTTACCTGACCTCTGGAGCAACACTGTGCACCAAAACTGGTGCTTCTGTTCCCATCTGACAGGGAAGAGTTCTCCTATCTGGCACTTGTCTGTGTCCCCCAGCTGTAACAGTCAGTTTAATTAAAAACCCACCCACTCCCTGCAAACCAGGCACATCGGGAACTCCTGCTGGCAGAAGAGGGCAAGTTGGCAGATCTCTGTGCTCCCCAGGAAAGACAAGAAGATCTGCTTGCCTCAAGGATGGGAAAGGGAGCATGGTAGGTACCAAATCCAGGCTCATGGGAGCAGATCTCCCCACACTGAGGATCTCTGCGAAGTCCAGTCACCCCATCACCCATCTCTGGGGTCATTTTCCCCAAAAAAGATGAAAGATCTCCAGAATAGTACTTGGGACTCTCAGTTGCTTCTCCTGAGCCTGCTCAGGACCCATACAGACCTCTCTCCACAAGTAAAGGGCTGCAGATTTGCTCCATGGGGCCAGGAGCTGATGCTGCCAGCTGACTGCTTTGGCCAGAGAGCCTGGAGCTTCGAGGAGAGAAAAGCCACCAAGCCCTCTGTGACTCACACCAAAACCATGCTGTCTGCATTTCCAGCCAGGCCTGTAATCAGGGTGCAAAAGGGCTGATCCTGAAAGGGTAGGAGGGTGACACATCTGCCTGTTAGAGAGATCACAGCCCAAGCTGGGAGACCCACAGATTGTTCCTGAGTGTGCAGACCCCCATGCTGGGAGGAGCATCTCCAAGCAGCCACACCTGCATTTCCTCCTGGATGCTCAGAGACTGCTGCAGATGTTTCAGTATGTGTTGCCACAGACAGCACTCACACTTCCTCCAAAATTAGGTCTTTTAAGGAATATGATGTTTTAAAAATTCTTCTGTGGGACTGCAATGTGTACTGGTACAGCTACAGCTGAAGACACACCCCACCACCTGGTTACCAGCTGGCTAAATTCCAGCCCTGCATGTTTGCTGTCAGAAATCCTCCAAAACAGTTTGTGACCGAGCTAATAGCAGCATTGCCAAAGCAAAATCCCTGTCTGCCCTCTGCTCACCGCTGCAGTGCCTCAGGAGCTCCCATGTGTTCCCTGACCACTCGTGGGATCAAAGCTGCCAGCTCAACCAAAGTGCTGCCAAGAGTGGAGCCTAAAGAATGTTTCAGCCAAGCCCTAAAAAAAATTTAATCTGCTTTCATCCTCACTGCAGTCTAACAGACATCCACAGGGTGCTGGGTAATTCCTAGTGGATTCCCTTTCTCTCTGGTATCAAACCACAATGAATCTTGTCAAAAAGCATATTTGAAAGATCTCAGCAATCCTGGCAGTCCCATCTCCATGGCCAGGAGCTGGATGGCTGTGAGGGAAGCAGCGCCAGACTGGTGTTTTCCAGGAGCAGGAGCTCAGCTTGGTGGGCACCCCCTGGAGATTCCAGGCTGTATCATGTGTCCCACCTCCTCAGAGACCTGGCTATCAACTGGTCTGGGAATTCAGGTGCATTTTTTAAATTTCTGGGATGGAGTTAACATGCCTGAATGTGTTTTCTAAGGAATTACACAAGAGGGGGAACAGCAGTCAGAATATGCACTCCTCTAGGGTCCCAACATTTCCTTGGAAAGGGAAAGAAAAATGTCTGATGTTATTTTTGGACACCTGGACATTCTCCCACTCCTGCCTCCCTGGTGTGATCCCCTGTACGTGCCAGGCCACACCACTGAGCCCAGCCTAAGGCCACCTACAGCCCCGTTTGCTCACAAGGAGCAGCATTAGCAGGAAACTCTCCATTCCAGGGAGGAACAGAGCAGCAAAGTAAAGCCTCAGGTGCTGCTGGGCAGAGCTGTGTGTAAGTGGATACCCAGGGCCAGGTCAGCTCCTGCACACAGACCTCAGGGCAATGTGAGAATCTCTGGCATGGGCCTTTGCTGGGAATGGAGCTGGTGACCCCCAGTACCATGTGGGACATGTGGCATTTGGATGGGATGCATGTCCTGGGAGGGCATCACAGCCCAGACACTGGCACCTGAGCCCTTCTGCTTAGCGCAGCTTGAGAGTGGCCACAGCTAGAGGAAATGCCCAAAAATTCATGTTGCTGTTGCTTCATGCTCCACTTAGAGGAATTTCTGAAGGATTTTGGCCTGGGTTTCTGTTATGTTATAAACCAGAGCACAACTGCAGTGGGTCAGAAAGCCACAAAGGCATCTGTGTGCAGGATGCTGCCATGAGTTAGAGGCTGGGAGCGAGGATTGGGGCACAGGGCCTCAGCACAGCAGCCAGGGCCACAAAGGGCCTTTCAGGGAGGTGGCTGGGGCTCAGCCCCAGGGTGTGGTACCAGCCTGTGCCTGGCCAGCAGCACCGATGCATGGCTCGGCTCTGTCTGTGCTTTGTGCCAGGGCTGAATTGGTTCTGGTGGATGTGTCACCCCTTGTTCTCATCTGCCAGGGCTGAAAGGGAACTTTTCAGGGCCCGGGGATGGTTATCCACCTCCATCCAGCACTCAGGACACCCAGCTGGGCCACAGCACCAATGGCAGGGGGCTGGGAGGACTCCAGGGAGTTCAATTCAGGGCAAGAACCTTGGGGACAGCCTGTCTTCCCAACCACCCTCCAGTGGCAGCCAGAGCAGGACACACACCCATCCAATGTCAGGATTCCTGTAACATCCTCAGGATGCCACACTGTCCCTCACTGGCACCCTGTCACATCCCTGTGTGCCCATCTCACCCTGCAGCATCCCCGTGCCCTGCTGCCCCACAAAACACCCACCCACACCTCCCAAGAGCATCGAGTCTGCACGGGAAATTTGCTTTTAGAAATAATAGCAGAAAATAAAAGTCTACCAAGCTCCTGAGAGCCTGGGAGCCTCTTGCTGCCCCTCCACCCCAACTCACCCTGCCAAGCCACTCACCTGTTAGTGCTACAACACAGCTGGAAATGCATTGATCTGGCTGAGAATTTGCCCAAGGGATCTTCCAGAAGCTGAGAAACAAGGGAGTTCAGAAGGACTTGAAGGATGAGGAGGAAGGGTTGCATCCCTGGCAATGCTGTCCTATCAATCCAAGCAGGGCTGGGCTGGGTTGTGCCAGGTTTTGGCCCCCTCTCTCCTGTGCAGAACCCAGGTTTCCAGGCAGGCCAGTGATGCTCCTGGTGGGAAGTGCTGCTCCACAGTAGGTGAGCTCCTTGCTGAGGCACTCAGAGCTACAGGAAACTCCTGTAGACAGCACAGAGAGGTAGGGCTGTCCCAAAGCACCAGCAAAGGGAATGCAAATCCCTGTCTTCATGGGGTGGAAGGTGATTCCCTCATCTGCAAATGTTTCTGCCAAGCATAGCTAATCCCCACAGAGCAGGCTCGGAGAGGCAAAGGAGCAGGGTGGCATCCAGAGGAGCTTCAGGGAAAGCACTGCCAGCCAGAGGAAAGCAACTCCCTCTGCTCCTGCTGATCCAGCACCCTCTGCTGTGTGCCAGCACCCAGCCAGAGTCACATCCACTACAGCCACATCCACAGGCTACAGAGGGACAGCAGGGACCTTTGCACAGGGAGAAGCAGCAGGAGGGTCAAGAAGCAGAGGCAGGACAAAGAGAGAGCCTGTGGCCTCCTGGTGCCACCAGGACCATTCCCAAGTGCAGCAGGCTGAGTGTGAGCAGTGTCAGCGTGCCAGGAACATCCCCAGCAGAGCATATCTCCCCTTGCCCCTGAGTGCTGCTCTTGCCCTGAGCAGGATCATGGGCTCTGTCCATTGGAGAGAGGGGTCAGGCAGGCATTGCGGGGGTGAATTCAGACCAGTGGGGCTGAAGACCAGCATCCTCCACCCCCACTCCAGATGGAATGCACAGCTGTGGGCAGGGCTGAAATGGGGTCCTGAGCCATGGTCAGCATGAGGAATCCCAACTGGCACTGGCAAGGTCCTGATGACCCATCAGGGAGTAAGATCTTTCTCTGGTTTTAAACTTATGGCAGATTCAGAGATGAGACATCAAGAATAACCCAAAGCTTTTGCTTAACCAATCTATAATTTTTCTGGTCTCTCCTTCAGCCCAGTTGCACTTTGACTCTCATGACAACAAATAGCCCAGTTTCACTGTGTGGTAGATTGGATCCTGGTAAATTTTCCCACCATATCTCTAAGATCTCTGATAGGGGAGGCATCAAATACTCACTCTGTTTTCATGGATGCAACAGAAAACTGCTGCTTTTTGTGCTAGTAATACCCATTTCTGGGTGGGCTGGCTCAGATGCTCTGGCAGCATTAAGACTCCTAAGGCCTGAGAAACTAGCTGGAAGTCTTTGTGGCAACATGTTATCTCACAAGATTTATGGTTCATCCTGCTCCAGGCAAAGTCAGAAATATCACCACAGTGATCGCTCTGGATATTACTGCATTTTTTAGGTTACTGCTCTGACATTCACAGCAGGGGAAGAAATGAGCAGGGGAACATTTACACTTTCACCCCCAGCTCCAGCAAGGACCTTTCTGGGGGTTTGATGTGTGGGTATTCAGAGAGGAGGTGAGCAGGCTCTGGTTGCTTCCCAACTTGCAATTCTGGCTAGAAAATAAAATAAGGTTGTGCTCAAAGATGAATGCTTGCTCAAGATCAAGAGGGGAATTTTAGTTTTCTATGTCTTCCTTGGACATAAAAGACTAAACTCATGGGACTAGACTGTTGGGAAAGACAAAACCTCTCTGCAGTGCCCCATTTGCTGATGGAGAGGTAAGCAGTGATGGGAGAAAACACCCCAGGGACCAGCACACTGAAGCCTGTCAGACAAGCAAAGGGAGGATGGCCCAAAGTCCCTGGCGAGGCCTGAACCTAGGGTGGCTGCAGGGAGGCTGCAATTCCCAGGGCACAGCTCCTCAGCACCACAAATCCCAACTGGTTTGTGGGTGGGCTGACCCACTTGCTGCCCCTCTGAGAAACCAGAGCACCCCTGGTTTGGGAGAGCTCTGTTTCCCCAGGACTCAGGTGGGTGGTGAGGACAGGTCTCCCAAGATTTTCTGCTGAAGATGACCCACATCACACAAGTAATTGCACAACCTTGTGCTAGGAAAGGGAGGGAGAGGATGACTAGAGGAGGCTGTAGCCAGGTCCACTCCCTCTTCCAGTTCATTATGGTGGCAGAGCCCCAGAAAGTCAGAAATACTCATATGTGATCAGGGACAGATGCTGACAAAAAGGCATCTTCAAATAACCACAAACAAAACACTATGTTAGCAAAAATTATTGTCAGATAACAACCTACATCTTAGTCAGACTCCTCACCCCTACGCTCCCCACAGACCGCAGACCTGCTGGCTATGGAAGCAGAACAGCCTGATCTGTGGTTTTCAGGCAGCCTTGAGGTCCTGAGACCCTTTGGAAGGCAGAAAATGGTAGGCAACTACCTCCACTGTCCTTCACTGGTTGCAGGAGAGCTGCAGGATGGCATCTGTGCCACTGCATGTCCCTCTGTGCATGGTGGGCATGGTGGTCCCCAGAAACACAGGCCAAGCTGGCACCCCTGTGTTTGCCATCACCACCTTCCCTGCTGGCAGAGGCCATGCTGAGCCTGCTCCAGGCAGTCCATCCCTGCAGCTGACAGAGAGGAGATGTGCTGCCCCATCTGACTGCCAGCATTGGGGCATATTCACAGCATGCCCTTCCATCCACCACCCAGTGAGGGTTGTGATGCTCACGTGATGGCTGGTGATAAGCAAGGGTTGGCCATCGTGTGACTGGTGCACAGGCTGCTCCTGGTCTTGGCATCTCCTGCTTCTTGCACTCCTGCTCAGTGAGGAAGAATTCCCTGCTTGCTGCCTTGGTGGTACCAGGCCAGCTCTTCCTCTTCTACAGGGAACTGTGAAGTCCACAGTTCCCCAAGGCTGCATAGCTAAATCACTGTTGGGAAAGAGGGGAGAGAAACCAGTGCTGTCATCCTGAGCAGTATCTGCCCAGGGAAGTGTCATCAGATCTGTGATCTATGCTTATGATTCCCTTCTTGTTTTCTGGAAAGATGCTTTATTTTCAGAGCCACAGCCCCTGAAGTGCCAGCAGCTGCACATATGCCTTGAAGCAAGGCCCCCTTGGCTTCAGTCCAACCTCAGAACAGACAGGGATTTAACTTTGTCGCTCAGCAACTGAGCCACTTTTGTGTTTAGTTGAGGACATATTTAATTGTTATATTTAATTCAGTTGGGGAATACATCCTGTGCTCTGCTGTTTAACAATGCCTGAACATGAGTGGCCCTTTCCACTTTACTGTTTCCAGAGCAGACCTGTTTCCAAACTTCCACTCCAGGACCAGCCAGACCCACAGGGCTGAGACCCAGGAGGGAGCCTGGGCCAGACCTCTGCCAGGATGTGGGAGCTGAGACGTGGGCCTGGGAGCAAGTCTCTTGAAGGTGTGCAGATTTCTGGCTGTGAGATGATCTCCTGGTCAGCTGGGAAAACCCTGCACTTAATCCTGTATAAATGCTGATACACACCACCCTCATCATTAGGAGCAAAAAGTGGGTAGGACTTTATGATTCCCACATTATGGCTCAGAACAAGATGTAACAGCAGTAGTTAAAATTACTCCATCTCTGCTACTTCCCACCACCCAAGAGAAAGTTACTTTTAATTCCAGGTTGCCTAAGGGATACTGCACAGTGACATCTGTTGCATCATTGCCAAGGGTCTTTGCCTGGCAAGAAATCTGTGAAGACAGAGCCCTTCCTCCAGCCAGCTGGGAGCAGACTAGAGGCCAGGTTTGGGCATGCCTATGGACTGACCTCTCCAAGCTCCCCGGCTCCTCCTGAGCAAGCAGAAGCTGCTACTGAGGAAGCCTTGAGAGTGCAAAGGACCAAGTGTCTGGCCAAGTCCTCTTTTGTTCTTTTCCGTTTTCAAATAAACTTGAGCTGAAGCTATTCCAGGAGCTGCAGTGGCACTGTGCAGGCAGGACCTTGAGTGCTCCGAGTCAAAAGGACAGTCATGCAAACCCAGAGGGGATTAGCTTTTAATGCGCTTCTCAGGGCAAACCCTGAAATCGGGGGATTGCCAAGATCCCAGCAGGAAAACTAGCCAGCTTGCTGCCCTCCTGACCACAAATCTGCTACCAAACACTCTCAGTGTCTGGAAAACTCACACAGAAACGTTGAAACAGCCATGGATGCACAGGAGCACCCCAGCCATTGCCTCCCCATCATATGAAACCACTCAGATCCCTGTTACTTGCACTGCGGGGTAGCAGGACTGTCACATCTTGTCCGGCCCTGATGCGGTGGCACAGCTCCAGACCTCCCTGAGGCCACCTCATGGGAGAGTTCAGGAGCCTCCAGCAGAGATGCTGTGTAGGTATCAGTGCAGTTATCCCTGCTCAGCTTTACACTTCTGGCTGGGAATGAACACGGTGCTGTTGAACACCTGCTAGGTTTGCTCCCACAGGTCTCTGAGCTAAACGGAGATATCCTGGCTGTGCACTCAGTTTCCTCCATATCTAACTTCACTGATTCTGTATTAAAACCCAACAGCAAAATTGGGAGGTAGCATCCCAGGTGGAATTACATTATTTTTTTATGCTACTTAGCATTTTAAGAGCTAAATTTTTGACTACAAGAATTTCCCTTGTAAAGGCTTTTCTCTGCCTGCTGTGTCACCTGCAGCAGACAGTGTTATCTAGGTGTTTTGCTCTGCTTTGCAATGAAGTCCTTATGCCTGCTGGGTGCTTCATACTCATGCTTTGTCCCAGAGAAGAGTCCTTGTATCGGAAAACAAGGCAATAAGCCCAGTACTCAAGATACAGCTACCACTACAGGGATTTTGGAGAAAATCAGGAGGGTCTGGAAACCAGCCTGTCTCTCCCTGGAATTTGTTTGGTATCTGACAGTGACCTGCTGTATGCTTCCCTGCTGAATCACTGCCACAACCCTCCCTCTTCAGAGCTCAGTTTCCTTTTCTAAACCCTTAGGAATAATCCATAATAATCCTTTGTAATCTGCAAGAGTCCACTACAAATGCAGGTTTAAGAGCTGTGAATACCCAGAGTCCAGGGGTTATGCATCTCTGTCACGAGAGGCAGGACACAGCTGGTACTCCTACAAAAGCCTTGCAGTATCCAGTACAGACATGTAAGGCTCAAGACTGCAAATGAGCCTCTGAATGACGTGTGTGTGTGTGTGTGTGTGTGTGTAACAGGCATGAACCTCACCACTACAGAATATGAGCTTTCACCTTACATATTTCAAAAATGAAGAGAGGGAGCCTCTGAATTTTGTTACCATTCATGTATACATTTATTAAGTCAAAGGAGTTTGATCATGTCACAGTATGTTACTAGAGCACATGAGATCTTTTTAACTTCACTAACAATGGTTACTAATTATTTTTGCCTTTCAAGCTTTAAAAAAATTTACTCTTCCTGAATTCCCCATGAAAGGTTTTTTTTTTTTTTCCTTTTCTTTTCTTAAAGTACAAAACAAATGTTTCTCAGACATGTAAACAACCATCATGGAAATGAGACTGCTCCTAAAGGTAACTTTATTGTTATGGATGTTCTGATAGATCTATGTCATGTTGCATGCATTTCAGCTCAGTGACTCCTTCAATGGAAGTTTATTGTTAAAATCACCTGTGCTGCTGTACTGGAGGTCTGGTCAGGGTTAAGGCCCTTCTGTGCAAGGTGCTGTACAAATACTTGGCTGTTACTGAGGTCCCTGGCAAGAAGGGCATTCACTGATGTGACTGTAACCCACACATAGCCCACTGGAGCTCCATCTGCACCACAGCGTTCCTCACAAATCACAGGAGCTCAAGCAAAATTCCTCTCCAAGCTAACTCTGGAGTTCATGTTCAGATACTGTTGAAGAGCAGGGAAATGTCACTGCAGGCCAATCCTGACACCTGCAGTCCTGTGCGTAAAGCTGCTCACAGTCATGGGAATGCTCATATGAGTAAGAAATTCCTGCGGGGAAAGTCTGCAAGGTTGAATCCCTGGGTCATTGAACTCCTTTGCAAGAAAGCATGTGAGAAAAGTAGACTGGTTCCTTTTCTCTAATGTTTCATCAGTATAATTCTAAGAGAGAAAGGGATGGGGTCAGTTGCTCAGTTTCAGCACCTTGAGCATTTTGAGTTCTGATCCCCAAATTAAAGAAGTCTCTGCTCTGCCTTGGGCTACTGTGACCAGGCCTGGAAAAGTCAGCTGGACATTCTTTGTCATGAGGAAGCAGTGGTTTGCCATTTGAGCATGGATGGATTCTGTTTTATGGTGTGAAGGCTGCATCCTAGGCAGGAATTGTGAAGATTGTGTTTGGCCATCAGCACAAATTATTCCAAAAACACTTCAGAGCAATTGAAGTTTAAATAATGATTATAGCTTCATATTTGAGGTGAAAAAAGAAAGGATTACGTGAAATAAATAGCAAAGAATCATCGTCCCTGCACAAACATAACATGTTCCTGCCTATGAAACATCCCTTGCAAATTACTGCCCTTTAGGTTATGTCAGATATTTAAATGAACCCTTTAGAGCTAAAATACAGTACTTTGAAATGAGGTTAGAAAAATTTAAGAAGGACTAATGGGAAGTGTGTACAAAGCTCTTCTTAAAACAAATTTCCCACCTGGGTAGCTTATGAGTGTGAGGCCTCAGTAGACGTAGAGCCGGTCTGCGATGGCAGCAGGCATGTGGGTCATGATCTGCATGCGCAGCCACCAGTAGTAATCCATGGGGTGGTAGCGGGTGTAGGGGGCCGTGGCGGTGAGCGCGTGTGCCACGCTCTCGATGACCGGCGAGGTGTCCCTCGAGCCACTGTTGCAGTACGACTCCATCTTGCTGACCTGCTCGTCGAAGTACTTCCTGCCGTAGTCCTTGCGCACGATCTCGGGGAGCTCGTCCCACATTTTGTCGGCGATGGCTTTGATCCGCTCGGGGCTGTACAGGTTGGTGCCGGCGATGAAGTTGCCGGGCTCCACAATGCTGACCATGACGCCCTGGGGCTGCATCTCATAGCGCAGGCAGTCGGAGAAGGCTTCCACGCCGAACTTGGTGATGCAGTAGGGTGAGCGGGCAGGGCTGCCCATCCGCCCCATCATGCTACTGATGTTCACCACACGACCTAAGCAGAGGCCAGGCAGAGCACAGTTGAGCCGTGGTACCTGACCCGGAGCAGGTACCTGGCACACACCACCCCCATTCCTGAACGTGCATCCGCCCACCCACCCACTAAGGGCTGCCTGGTGGACCTGCCCACAGCTCTGCCTGAGCAGTGCTGTCCTAGGCAATGGCCTTCAGGCAGGAGAACAAGCCCACTCTTTATGCTCTTTGGCTCATCCTACCTGAGGGAACAGGCACATGGTGACACACAAAGCTCAGAGGTATGGGGAACACAGGAGAGGCTGGACACAGCCTGCACGGGGTGAAACAGGACTGCTCTGCAACAATTTGGATTGAGCCCAGACAAGTGAAAGTAGGAGCAAGGTAAGTTTCTGGCACCAAAGCTGAGCTTGTTTATTTGCAAATCAAAGGCCAGTGGTGGCTCAGTGTGTGCTTCCCAATAGAAGGAAATGGATTGCTCCTGCACCACCACTGAGCGGAGCAGCTTAAGTCCACTGCACTCCTTTTCATGAGTCAACTGGGTTATGGCTCCAGGCACAGAGGCCTTTCTCTCCTCCAGAAGCCATCCATTTGGGCTGAGGAAAATGCTGGTAAGAGGTCGTGGATGCTGTAGTCTAGGCAGACGTTGAACTTCTCTGCACTTTCTTCCAGGACTCATTGCTAAGTTGTTTTAGAAACAGAAACTCTGACCTCAGGACAACCCTGCATGGCAGAAGAAGGGCTGCCCAGGCCACATCCAGCCCAGGTCTGCAGCACAGGGCAACATTGTTAATGCCTGTAGATGCCTCAAGAGTGAAAAACACACTCATTTAGTCAGGCAGTAGACCTCAGCACAGGAAATCTTTTGCCCCTTGACGCTGAGACCCATGCAAGCTCCAGGTCTGCATGCCTTTATTGTACAACCGCCTCTTCTCCTACATCACAGCTCCCAGAGTAACAGTGCAAAACAAATTCCCTGCAAGAAGCTTTTTACACTGCTGCTGCCCACCCTGCCTCAGCTGGTTTTCATATAGCAGGCAGGAATGCTCCTGGCACTGTAATTTATTGTGAGCTGCAGCTTTTGAACAGGTAAAAGAAGGTACAATGGATTAGATCTTGTGTGGGATGTTGCAGGAGAACGCAGCACATATGGGAAAGAGAAATAATAACTGGTTTTCAGGCTGCTTTGCTGTGTAACTCAAAGAGGTGAGGCAATCTGTGTGTCTGCTGGGGGCCACATTCTGTCTATAAAGGTAGGAAGGTGGCTGATGGTGGAGAGAGAAGTGCCATAGACCTTCTGGCCTCTAACACAGACCGAGGTGGCAGGATGAGGGACCTGCTACAAGGGAGAGCCAGTCAGGAACGCTGCCACTCACCCTTTGACCTCCGGATGAGCGGGAGGAAAGCCTTGGTGGTTCGCACAGTCCCCCACAGGTTCACTTCAGCTACCTCCATGTAGGTGTCCATGCTGGTGAATTCAACTTCCCCAAAAGTGGAGATCCCAGCATTGTTAACCAGCCCCCAGAGCCCTGCAAGACAAAAATCACGCACCATTACTTGTGCTAATAGATTATTGAACCACACAGCGGAGCTTTTCATTATAACTTGTGATGGTGAAGACCAGACAGAAAAGAGTCCAGAGCACACTTCAGTTCCCTGAGCAAATATAACCACCACGAGGATCTGCCTGTACCACCCAACTCTGCAGGCACAAAGTACTATGAATGAGGCTTCCCAGGAAGTTCTGAGCCAGTAGAGAACTTCAGCCTTGTCTAAGCTGTTATCCTTGCCACTCTCTTTTTATCCATAGTGATTTTTTAAAAGAAGCAAAGTGTAAAATGCAAATAATAGGAATAGGAATGACCTTGACCTTGTAAGAAACAAAAGAGCAATTCTTTCTAAGTAAAATCCCTTCTATCACCGTAAGAACTAGAGTATCTGCAGTGCTGGGAAGGAGGGTGTAGGCATGGGTGAGCATGCATGCCTAGCCTCTCCCTTTTACTCTGCTGCAACCTAAATGGCAATAACTGAAGCTATCTACTTACTTGGCAATAAAAAGAAAGATTAGAAGGGCATTTTGAATAAAATAAATCACTTCAAATAATATTCTAATTGTACAGGAAACATAACGAGAAAAGTCTGAGAAAGGCTTCTGTCTGGCTGTTTAGAAAACTCACTGTTATGTGTTGACTGACTGTGTCCAGATCTGTGTTATCAGAAAAAGCCCAGAAAAGGCAACTTCATCCTGGCCTGTTCTTGAGAACATAGAGCTAGAAAACTTAATTTATATAGAAGACCCATACAAAAAAAAATTAAATACAAAGAAAATCAAAAGAACTAGGTTTGCAAAATCCAAACTAAAACATTACTGGTTGTTCTGCTTTAAAACAACCTTGTGTTGAATGTGGATGTCGCTTAGGAGAAAAATGTACTTCACCAAAGGGTGGAAAGGTTTCAGAAACGTATGAGCAAAGGTAATTTTCACAGTACTGGAGCAGAATTTGCTGTCATCACCTCAGTGGAATGAAGTAGGCAGGCTAAGAAAATCAGTACATCTACCCCCTGCACTCTAAAGGGTAGTATCTACAATAACATTAATGATACCCAGCTGGCTTCACAGGAAATTCTTTGGAAAATCTCTCTGTTTCTTTTGCCTTTTGAAAGAGTGAGGGAGACATTTCCATTGTTAATTCCCAGTCTTCGGGCACTGAGCAGGTTTTACAACAGAAAGGGAGTCACAATAAACTTCAGTTCAGAGGAACAAAGCACTAATCCCAGAGCCTTGAATACCACTCTGGTTTTTGCCAATGTCCCTACAGGAGCTAGTGGAGAACAAAGCAGGTTCCTTTGCAGATGCTGTGTGAAGTGGGAAACTCCTTTCTGATACGGCACAATATCCAAACAGGCCATTTGCTCTGCCCTCCTGCTCCTCAAAGATTTTCGTCCTTCAGTCACATGCTCAGCTTTTGAAATATGCCCTGACAATGCTCTTGGAGCCCAACCGAGGGAGCTCCTGCCTCCTTCTGTCACCTCAGAGCCCACTGCATGCACCCACCTTTCTCTGGGTCCTCGAGGCTGTTTTGCACATGTTCCACTGCCCGGTCCATTTCCTTGCTGTCACAGACATTGAGCTGGACAGTTCTCATTCGATCACTCTTCATGTCATCCAGCTCCTTGGAGCCACCCTCTCCCTTGTCCTAGAGAGGAAGAAAAGTGCTGGTTTGAATCTGGCCAAAGAGCCTGTGCAGAATATCAAATGCATAGCAACCATCAAATCCAGCCAAAGAGTGCACAAGGCAGTCACAGAATAATCAGGACAGTCCTGCAGCTCTAGGAGAAAGGGAGGCAGACAGGGCTGGTCCTGCAGAATACTGTTCCTCAAGCATCTGGTACAAGTCATCTGGTACAAACTGTTTCAACCACCAAGAAAGCAGACAGAGCTGGATCTGCCCCAGCAAGGCAATCAGCAAGCACCCCCAGCACATGCTCCTGAGGCCAAGCTATGTCCCACTTCTGCAGCAGTGGGAATGTGGTGCCATTGACACACGGCACAGCAACTTGCTTGGGGGGCAATGGCATAAAATGGCCAGTAAGGAGCTGCACACCTAAATTGCACGTGATTGTTGGTCACACTGCCAGCTTTGGGAGCAACAGTCCAAGAAGAGGGACTGCTGCCCACTGCTCTCTCCCTTCAGCTGATCTATACATATGTTTCCAGTAGAAGCCATAACTACTGCTTCCAAAGCACTGCTACAGAGTCTGATCATCGAGAGTCTGGCCAGCCCGTTTGCTAGCCATTCACCCTGGCACCTTCTCCAGCATCTTGCTCTCTTCTCTGACTCCTCCTATCAACTTTTTCTCACTCTCATTTCCCATCTCCATTCCTTTTTTCTCAGCTCAGAACAACAGTTTCCCCAGTATACATTCCCTCACAGCCCAGCAAATTAACTGCAGCCAACCCCTGAGATACTTTCACATGGGCCAGACACTGCTAACAACAAGGCTGCCGTGTGCAGAGCTCATCCCTTTGCAGTGGTGAAGCCTACCCGTGGTGCTTCCAGGACACAGAAACAGGATGTTAGGATGAGATTGGGACCATACCTGAATCATTCCCATGGTTATAAGGTGTGCTGGCCAATCAAGAGTACTTTTGAAGAGGATGGTGATATCTACCTCTCAAAATGATCAGATTTTGGGAACATCCCTGTCTTTACTATAAGAAGCTCCTTCAGTATCATCCCTCATTAGAAGATTGTTAAGTCCTCTTTAACAGGCTAGACATGGAACATTTCCACAGGATCATCTGCTCAGCTCTTCCTCCCCCGCTGCTCAGCCTTCCAGGTAGCTGTGTCTGCATCAGCAGGCAAGCATCAGAGTGCCCTTCACTCCTGACAAATAAGGGCTTTTGGCTAGATAGCTGTTTTCCTCTGAGCTGGAACAGGCCAGGACTTCATGGCAGGCCTGTTTCCTGACGGCTGAATGACATTAGATTGCTCTGGATAACTCAAGTCACAGGTGCTCCCTGTCAGATGCCAGCAGACAGACAACTGAGTTGTCTGCAGTCTGAGCCCAGGCTGCCCACCTGTTCCTCAAGTGAGAGCTCCCTTTGGAGACCACACCTTAGATACCACATGAGGGTGGCCATACAACCCTGTCTCTGTGCCACCTGTCTTCCAAAAATCCTTCTCCTGGCTCCTCTCACTCCTGCACTTACATACTGTGCTCACAGACATTTCTCTAATGTAACTACCTAATATGACCTCTGTCTTCTTCTCCATGCTTCCATATTCCATCACAGACTGTTAACACCAGTCAGTGTTTATCCTCAAGAGAGGCTATCTACTGCTCTCTCTTCCTAGGGAAGCATACTGCATACAGAAAGGAGGTTAAAAGTCTCATGTGCAGTTAAATGGCAGTGTTAGAGTGACTGAAGAGTTTGGTGCTAAGTTTGCTGCTCACTCAAAAGCACTGCAGTGCCAAAGCAGTCTATATGGCAAAGCACTGGAAAGCACACAAGTGGCAAATGTGGGAATGCCAACAGGGAATCAGCAAATGCAAACATGCAAGTCTCTTGAAAACAGCAGATATCACTAAAGGAAAGAAGGAAAATGAGGCCAAGGTCCTTCTTTCCCTGATCCCAGTTCTATGAGGTGCTACAAAATTTCTGGGCCACACCAGCCTTAGAGGCCTCATAGCTCTGCTGGGACCTTCACAACATCCTCTTCCTCAATGCTTAGAGGGTTGGCTCTGCAAGCCAAGCCCCTCCCACCCACATGCAGCTGGATGCTTGGAAGGGACTTCTGGGCCTGGGATCCTGTCCAAGAAATGGACTCTGAGCATCAATCCACACCCATAAGGCCATTTCCTTGGCTTTCAGAAAGGGCAGATGGGATATGTTTAAGTCAGGAACCCAGTGTCTCCTGGCAGGGGATACAGCCTGTCCCACAATCCCCAAGCCCATACACAGCAGTGAAAGGATCTTCTCAAGCTACAGCAGGACGCCAGTACATCTCTGCATCTCTGCTGCCAGCCCCAGGGCACACTGCCCCCATGGTAAGAGAGCCCAGCTCTGAACACTGAAAAAGCACATTGCTGCCTTGCCCTCCTCTTTCCATGGTCACTCTCTGGGGCTCCTAGGCTTCAGCTTGTATCCATATCAGTGTGTCCTTGGTCTCTAACACCCTGTGGCTCTGAGCACTCCTGTGGAGCTCTGCACAGAGAGCCTCTGCCTTCTCATTCCCCTGCAAGCCACAACAGGCCTGAGCACACACAGCAAAGCAAACAGGGGTTCCACCACACTCCTGACAACAGAGACAAACATCATATATGTCTACTGGTAACAGATACTGAAGGAAAAATACCTTCTTCATCTTGTGTCAGCTGGCTTCTCCATACATTAACCAAAGAGGAAAAAATCAGACAGCTGCAGCATGAGTGTTCTTTGGATCCAGTCTACCACTGTCTTTTGGCAATGCAGCATCAACACAACTCTCACATGAGTATATTTGCCACTGAAAACATTAGGAAGTAACTGTGTGTGAAATAGCACACTGTTAGCACAGATCCATCCTCAGGCTCCCCTCAGTCATGACTCTTCACTCCTCTCTCACATTTCCGTCAGTAAAATTAGTGAGGTGCTCAGGATCTGGCCTCTCTAGGAAACCTTTCCTAATAAAGAGTCAGCACTGTACATATTTTTAATCTGCAGTAAGGATGTGGCATTCCTAAGAACAGTGCACGCCCTGAGGACACAGTGGCTCCCCAAGCTGCAGTCTGCTTCTGATGTGCAGGTGTTCTGTGAAAAACAAACCCACGAAAGTGACACTGAAGTTTCAGAGTCATTTTGTCTACCTCAGGGCTAGGTCATATATATCCAAGCCAAAGATTATATTCCTTATTTCTACCTCCACTTTTATCCAGCATCTAAAAACACTAAGGTTTTTCTGCTGCTAAAATCAGCACCAGCAATAACTATAGTCTGATCGGAATTCTGCTTACAGTTGTGCTAGAGAAACCTGTGGCTCAGTCTCCTGGAGCTGTTTTTGTTCTACAGAAAGTATAATGGCCTGAAGACACACAGGAGGCCACGCAGCT
Source organism: Lanius collurio (assembly GCA_020086605.1). Lineage (NCBI taxonomy): Eukaryota > Metazoa > Chordata > Aves > Passeriformes > Laniidae > Lanius > Lanius collurio. The sequence continues at coordinate 12,766,617 of JACBWW010000018.1, forward strand.
AACTAACTTTGGCATTTTCCAGTGTTTTCTGTTGACAACTGCTACCATTCTTGGCATGGCCACACAGATTTTGGAACATGGGGTGGGAGTTCAGCTAAAGAAGCAATATTTAATTGCAGAGTGATACTGCAAAGCTTTCTGCTGGTTTTTCTGTGAGGAAGTAACTATTGATCAAAGACTAAAGGACTTCTGGCATGCTGCTACATGTCAGCTTATGTTGAAATTGTCAGAGGCCGAGATGTTCCACTAACAGGCATTCGGTAGAACAAATACTGAAGACAGCAAAAATAGAAGGGAGATTTCAGTAACAGATATGTCCACTGAAAATTGTGCCTTTTTAGTGGCTCAGACAGAAGAAACTAAACCCATAAGTAACTTTGCAACTCTGAAATTTTTCACTTCTGTCAACATAAAGACAGGCTATTACTCTAAACAGTGTTTTTTAAGTCTGCAGTGTTCTTGCATTCTCTAATGATGATCTTCAGTTAGAAAAGCTGAGTAGAAACAACTTATCAAAAAAGGACTCATCTACCCTCTCCCTTGAGCCCTTTTGAAAGGCAGCAGTTTGTACCAAGTGTCCTGTTCTACTGTGACGCCTGTAGAGGGAGCCCACGCTAACAAATGAATCCGTGGCCCAACATTTGAGACTCAAGACACAGAGCTATCGAGACAAACACGTCTTTTGAAAAAAATGTAGCAGAAACAAGCTACCAACTGAAGCAAAACTTAGTAATAACGCAAAAAAAAAAAAATAGTAGAAAATCGTATAACATTAACAAATACCTGACAAATTCTCTTGAAATAAAAGATATGTTTATAGTAATGAGTTCGCTAAAAGATTAGATCAAAACAACCGACCCATCCCAGGATATCCTGAGGAGTAACTTTGTTTCTGTTGGGAAATGGCCACGCAGCTAAAAAAAGTGCAGTGCTTCATAAGGAGAGAGAGACTAAAACTCTCCTGTTCTCCATGACCATCAACACTATGGCCCCCCAAGTTCTCCTTCAGAGAGTATCAAAGCTGTGTCACTAAGAGGTTTGTGGCCTGATTCTCCTCTCACTTGCACTTCATCACCTACCCAACTAGTTCAGGAGACCCCCAATACACACCATGGTATGGCTGTACTCACAAATATAGAAAAATATGCTCACACCACATGCCATAAAATTGCTGGTGGCTTAGTGTATGTCAAAATTAATCAAAATAAGCCCTGCATGAATACATATGGTCTGAGAGCAGGGCCAAAAGTCCAGACACCAAGCCTGACCCCAAACTTTGCTTATGGTTAAGCCTATAAAATTAGATTTGGGGTTCCAGTTCATCAGACATGGAATAGACCACAAGTTTGTGATTTAAGTAAGAACCGTCCTAGATACCATTCAGTCCTAGTGCTTCTCTGTGAAATTCAAGCACTCGTGTCTTTCCCTTTGAGCTATCAACAACCCTCCCTCTCCTTGGCAGAAAGCTGTGCAGAGTGGAGAGGGAAGACTGGATTTGCTATGGGTTAGTGCACATGCCACAGGTGAAGAACAGTTTTTGTTTTCCCTACCTTTTGCAGGCAGCCAGCATAAATAATGAAACCTTTGTCATGAAGGTGCTTGGCCAAGGCAAATCCAAATCCGGAGTCACAGCCCGTTATAAGCACAGCTCTGCTGCCAATCTGTAAAACAAAACAGAACAAAATGCACTGGAGCTGAGTATTTGAAATCAGTGATTTGCAGTACACAGAACAAATCACATCCTTGGCTAGAAGCAGTCTGTTCCAGGGATGTTCTCTACACTCACTGCCAGCTACTGCCACCCAGTGCCTCCTGAACACAAGAAACGACGGTTTCATACCGAGGTCATCCAGTGAGGCATGATCACTGTCCTCCCAACACAGAGGAATTCAGCACCTCTGGCAACAGGCTTCCAAGGCAAACAGACCAAGCAAACCACCATGCTCTGGCAGTTCATCTTGAAATCTGAAAATATATCAGACAGTTCCCAAGACATGTTTTCCCTTCATCAGGAACTGTTCCTCTATGTTCAAAGCAGGCAGGAGTCCACTCTTCTGTGCACGCAGCCCACAGGGCACAGAGAAGACAGTTTGACTGAAGAAAGGATATGGTTTAATCCTACCAACTCTGCTCACTCATCTTTCTCTCTCTAGCACCTATCTAGAGCTGGGTTCTAAAATCTAAGAAGAATCAAGCAGGGTTAATATATGAAATTAAGACAAGTTGGTCATCACTATATATTTTTGTCTGGTTGGGTTTTTTGTTCTTCCTATTTTTACAACTTACAATTTAAATGGAAGTTTACCACCTTCCCTCTCCAAATCTCTTTTTCTAACTCAAAGGCAGGAGTTAAATAACAAGCTAAAAATTGCATGGTGCATCAGACAGTCCAACAGCAACAACTGTACATCCAAGGTGCTGGTGTGGGTGGGATTAGGTAATAATTGCCTGCAATTCATTCTGACTCATCTCCTTTAACAAACTATAAATTTGGCTTTCCCCAGCATATGTAAGGACTGATCAGGGTGGAAGCTGGGTGGAAGTAGGGTGGGAGCAGCAAAGGCCGCTCACACTGGAAGCCCAGCAGTGATACAAGGATCATGACTGAGTTCCTTTAAAACTCTGTTCCAGAGTTACGGAGTAAGCTGTGCATGCTCTAGCAGTGCTACAGTGCTGAGTTTTATACCACAAGACAGACAAGATGACAAAACACTCCTCTCCCTTCTTTTTGCCTGGCACTGTTTCTGCTAAGTCAGTACCTTCAAGGAGAGGGCTGCCAAAAAGGGCCACTCTCCAGATCAAGTGGTAAGGACACACTAATTTATTTACATGTTTTTAAACCATACTCCAGAAAGAGTGCTTTATTAAGAATTTGTCATGCAGATTCCCCCACTCTAAGGTGGAACATTTCATCTGAGTGAGTTCCAAAAATAGAAAAAACACACTCGTATGATTGTTTATTTCCATCCTTAGCAGCACATACCGTGCTACGTCAATGGAAGCTCGGTGCTAGGAAAGAATGTGGAGTATGCTCGAGAGGTCCAGCTTGGAGTCTTTCTGGCAAATTGGAAAGACAAGTTTGGTCACCAGGCTTCAGGGAGTTTAAAGCTCCAGCTCAGCAGAATTAGTTCCTGGAAGGCACAGTCACACTCACCTGATCGACTTCATTTGCATAAGAGCGGCTGCCACATGGGGACAAGAGAGGGAAGGAAAATCTTTGCATGGGCCTGTTAAAAAAAACCCAAAACAACAGAACAGTCAGACGTGGAATATCTTGTCCATACTCTGCTGCAGCAACATACACATGAAAAATGCAGTGCTTCCTACATACATGATGTAGACTGTCATTTGGGAAGACAGAATCTAGTCAATAGCTCTCCTTAGTCCGAGCCTGTGTGTTTCCTACAGTATGAAACATTTGTTTCTCTAAAGACCTTGATGCTATTTCCAGCTGCAGAAGCTGTCTGGGTATTACAAAGTATTCTAAAATAGCTCCTGGTCTGGAGGCACAGAACTTCTTCCACCCACAAAATGGGCAGTGCAGTGTTTGCATTTTCAAAAGCAACAATACCCTCACTTAAAAGTTGCACAAACTTGGGGTATGGGAAGCTATTCATTTGTCTGATGAAAGTATTCTGCTGTGGCTTTGTCTCTGATACCCAGCCTGAGCCTGAATTTGATTGGATTTGTCTCACTCCTTTTACACACAGCTCCATCCTTATTTCATCCTGGACGACATTTCTTCCCCTGCAGTATCTACCCATTAGATACTCTTAGATTTTACATCCCCTTTTTGCAACTGTTTAAGCTAAGAAACACTCTGTGTTTGAGCAATACCTGCCATGCAGATCTGAAGCTCCTCCGTATAGTATGTCTGACTCCCAGAAGACATAACATGCTCACAAAGACAGACCAGAGCAAAGCAACAATGCCTTCCAGGAAATGAGATTCCATCTAGAAAAGCTGTATTACAGTAGCATCATGCTGTCCTGAGTCTTGCCATCATTCATCAAAACTGGGCCTGAATAACAAATCAGAGTGACCCCAAGCTCTGTCCTTGTCAGTCACCTCTCTGACTTTATCAGCTTTTTCATTTTTGCTTTGGGCACTGACATTGACCTCCTGAAGCTTCCCTTAGACTTGCTGTACTTCACCTTCCCTCTGGCTCCTCTAACAGCATCTATCCTTCCCAGAGCTTATCTTGCAGGCTGCTTTTCTGCCTTCTAAGTAAATTTGCATAATCATTCACAATTATCTCCAGCTCAGACATCACAGGCTCTTCTAGGGTGACCTGTGTGCACAGCACCTTGAAGACACTCTGGCCTCTGAGCCATATTTCAGGAAATCAAGGGATCTGCAAAGGCAGAAGCTTTGAACTAGATGGGAAAGGAGATGACATATTCAGGAGATGGTGTTCACTCACCTTACTGCAACAGTTTAGCTGTTTTTCTAACTTAGAGTGTCACAAGCCAAATCAGCTCTTCAAACAGCTATAGCAAACTTAATTGCTGCAAAGGTCAGACCCCAGGCAAAATGTGTGTGTTAACATCACTGACCTGCAATCTTGGATTGAAACTTTTACCTTGACAGTAAGCTTTTTGGTGTGTCTTAAAGTGCCCAGAAATATTCATAACATTTCTTTTACCTGAATGAACTTGGTTCTTATTTTTGAGTGTCATGTTTGGTCCTGTTATTTCACTGCAGAACACTGATTTACTGCACTCAATTCACAATAAACAAGTGGGTAGCAAATACCCACTTGATATTCTGTCTACCTCGACCTGAAGGCAAGGGCAAAAAATAAATGGATGCTGGCTGCTGATGAGCAGGAATGTCATCAGCAGAAACAGCCAGGAAGTGATGTGAGCCCCACATGGTACACTAATTTACCATGAGCCAGTTTTGTCTTTCTGCATCAATGAATTGCAGAGACCACAAGAGAGACTTTTAGAATGCACAGAGGGTCCTCAAATTGAATCTGTGCTTGTAACCATGCTTTTGTTCAGTTCCACAAAAAAAAATAATCCTCAGCTTGAAGAGTCAAGTATACAAATGCTACTTCATTGCATTAAGACACTGGTACAGTGGCAGCACTGCCTTTCAATGAACAGCTGGATTTCCATTGCAGGTTTAGCAACTTGTGGGGACTTGCAAACACAACACGGTTTAGCCCTGAATACAAGACACACAAAGCACAAATACACAGTAAGCAAAACAGAAGACGGAAGAAAAAAAAAACAAGATGCTGAAAATTCTTTCCTCAAGTTAATAAAACATTAGTTCAAATTTTTAAGGCCACAGCAGATTCCAGCAGGTGAACTCTGGTGTATGTGGAGCAAAGAGGAGATAAAAGACCTACGTCTGTTTGCACAGGAAATCTCTAACAGCTTGGCTATCTATGACACCCTGTTCCCAGAGCCACCCTTGACCATGATGATGCTGGACATCACTATCAGCAGCAGTAGAACACTGGAGGTGGCAGTTCTTGTTAAATAGGCCATGAGCCACTTTTAAATAACTTATGAATATTTAGTGGCACATGCAGTTGTTTGGGAACCCCGCTCTAAAGCAAAGCCAGGAAAAGCACTCAACTTGCTCTGAATTTGGACTAATAGGGTTCCAATCATTCAGCAATAAAAATGCTGTGATTTTTTCAGAGCTGGAAATTTGAACTAGATAGACAATTTTCTGTTCATTTGCAGAAAAAAAACAGCTTAATTACTCAGGCCATCTCCATTTCTCACTAAAACCCTCCCTCTCACCTTTCTCATTTCATGTGATTCACTGCCTCTAATGAAGTCACAGAAATATATGACAGTTTCTTGCACTGAAGCAAGGCCTACTTGCTGATATTAAAAAAAAACAAACCTCGATGGACACTGAATTAATGCTCTACTCCAAAACTTTCTGACTGAAGTGTAAAAAAAAAAAACATGTTGCAAATCCCTCCTTGCATATAGAGTCCATCTCTACTGTGCTCAGCTCAGTGACTGAGCCCTGGCACAGGCTGTCCAGGCAGGTTCTAGAATACCCATCCTTGCAGAGACTTAGAAGCCACCTGGACCCAGTTCTGGGCAACTAGCTCAAGGAGGCCCTGCTTTAGCAGGCGGATTAGACCACATGACTTTCAGAAGTCCCTTCCAACCTCAACCACCTTGTGACTCTGTAAATAAACTGTTCCGCTGCAGTCAAGTGAGTCTTTGACGTGTGCTTTACTCAAGATGTCACTTCTTCTTTTCCATCAAGTTACTTACCTAAAGCCATTCCCTGGGTCCTTGAAATTCAAGGCTTTCACAGAGAAGCTCAAGAGAGGGCGGGACAGCTTGGTGGCCAACATGTTTCCAACTAGCACACTCTACCAACAGCAAAACTGTTCTTCCTTAGCTCTGCAACACAAGATAGCACCTCTGTTTTAGTTGCTCAATATAGTGCTGACTCCATGTATTTCAACAAGAAAATAAGTCCAAAGGAACTCATCTTTTCCCCTTGCAGTCCCTCACACAGTGATAAACACCTCAACCTTCAGCCACTCAAGATGCTTTTAAATAAGGAAAAGTCTTATAGGTAAACTGCCAAGCAGTGAGCCATTTAAAGAATATGTCAATTTCTCCTTTTTTAATGCATCTTTAACTGATTTCTCTGAAACACGTAAAAATTAAGGTACTCATATGGAATATATTATTTCAAGTGAGCTATATGAAATAACTCTAAACAAAAGTAAAACTTCCAGTCACAGGTGATGTTATGTTGCATGTTTACAAAGCAATCCTTAGCTTTACAGCTAGTACAGCCACGCAGTTAAAAATACAAATTTTTGTAATTAAGTAGCTGTGGTGCTGGACTAAGCAATAAACTCACCACAGGATGAAAACAGCTCAAGAACAAGACCTAGGCATGGAAAGTCAACTTCAATCATATTTATCTCGGATAAAACTAATCCAAGGCACAAAAAAACATCTCCCAGCCCCCTTTACTGAAGCTGAGAAACGGTATTTAATTGTTAGGGGTAGTTTGCATCTCTGCCGGAGGCTGGGCCCCCGCCGCGGCAGCTTCGGGGCCTGCTGGGAACCAGGCCTGGGTAGAAAAACAGTGAAATTACCACAGAAAGAACAGCGGTGGGCACCAAGCTGGGGAAGGAGGGAGCTGACAGGGCTCAGGAGACTCGCTGGCCCGGCTAATCCTCAGAAATCCCGTGGTTTGACCAAATTCGGGAGCACCGTTGGTGTCCCCGCAGGGTTTTGTGAGGTTTGCAGTGACGGGGCGAGGCCCGAGGTCCGTTGCAGGTCCCGTCGGCCCGGCCCGGCCCAGCCCTCTCCGGGACGCGGCTGCCGCGGTCCCAAACGCGCTCACGGCCCGGCCGAGACACCGGGGGGCGCGGCGCGGCCGCTCAGGCTTGTGGCGGCTGCGGGAGAGGCCGCGCAGAGGAGATGCCCGCAACCCCCGCCCGCCGCGGGCAAGGTCAGCGTGCCACCTGGCTGCCAGAGCTCCGTGGGGCTGCCGCGACCCACCCCGGCCCACCCCGCGGCTCCCCGAGCATTACCTGGAGCCGGCGGGTGCCGGGCGCTGCAGCCGTTTGAATGAGGCTGGGCCGGGGCCGCGGTGCCGGGCGCGGCGGGGGG
>JACBWW010000018.1:12779138-12810469 GCA_020086605.1 Lanius collurio
CGGAGCCTCTGTAATTCCTTCAGTAATCATGTCATTTGCTGCTTTGGGATGCCTGTCTCAGTGCTGATAGCAAGTCAGGCACTCTGCAGAGCAGCATATGTAGGGAACAGAAAAGAGAGGGAAGATAGGATGGACTGAGGGGACTGTTTGGAAGGCACGTGCTAGTGTGGAGCAGAGATGGAAAGGCTCTATTGGAAATCCCATAAAGAATAAATGCTCCTGAAGTGAGGCCTGTTTGCTTGCTGGCTTCATTGCTTGTGAGCTGCTGTAGGTTCCCAGCAGGGTCACAACAGGTATGGGGGCAGCTGTCATTAAAGCAGATGCCAGGCTCTTAGTTCACACCTAGTTAATCCATCACCACTTAACATGCTTTTATACAGAGAATTAAAGGATCCCTGATGTACTACACCACCACAGAAAGCTCTTGTATTAAATACATGATAATAGACTCTGAAGTGCATCAGGAGCTTCTCAATGATCAGACAGTCAAATATAAAGTTACAGGAATAAAAAGAACATGGCAGGCAGGCTGGGAAGAACTGGAAATAATCAAATGCAAAAAGGATTACATTTAGAAAGGGCAAGTAGCTCCACTGAGAAAGTTTATGTTAATATATTAGGATTAAGATGGAAAACCATACAGAAATAGATTATAAAATAACCTTAAAAGTAGAAAGTACAAGAAAAGTTGAAATAATCATAGTTTTATTTTCTTTGATCTTACTGAAAAAAAGAATAAATTGTTTTCAGATGCTTACTGCCTGCAGTTGTCATGAGGACTGTAAGCAAGAAAAGGTAAAGAACAAGGGATGTTTATATAAATTAATGTGCTTAAGTTCACCAGGCTTGATGAAATATACTGAAGGGGATTTAGAGGATGAGCTATTGTGATTTCTGCCCCATGGGTGATATTTTCAAGAGCACCTAGAGGCCAGGGGATTTCCAGAAGGCTGGAAGAGGGCAGATACATACTTCCCTTCCCAAAGGAGATAGACCTCTGCAATTGCCAACCTGGCAGCTCACCTCCAGTGCACTGAATGCAGTTGCCACACACTGCCCTGTCAGTTTTACAAATTACTGTATCATAGTGTGATGCACCCTGCCTGTATAATTTTACTGGGAACAGACTGTGCTCTGTCAATCTAATCTCATTCTGGCTAAGCAGCAGAGTGGCTAAAGGGGAAGGAATAAATGTATCCTGAAGAGAGTTTTGTTACAGTTTGTTACAGTCCCTCATGATAGTCTCATGAGCAAGTTCATGCTCTAAGTGACTGCTGTTCAGTCCCAGGACCATTTTCTTGGAAGTACCCGCTGGAAGAGAGTTTTCACTTGGAACAAAATATGCACAGAAGATTATAGGCCTTTTGGAGAACAGGGTTCAAAATGATCCCGACAGATCGGATGGAGTCTGAAATCAATTACGTGACGTCCAGTAATGACAAGCATGAGGTGTTCCGCTAAGGAAACAGGAAGGGGGCGTGTGGATGGCAGCAGGAGGGTGGGGAGGAACTGGCGCACATGGAGCAAGCTGGCTGGATCCACGGGAGTTCAGCATTGTGTTTGTGGCTTCCTGATTCCCCCTGACAGCTCACTGCGGGTGCCCAAGTGCTTGCCAGGTCCTAATCCTGAATCCCAGGAGCTTCCCTGGGAAAAAGCCATGGCTAGGTCTGTAACAGGAGGGCTCTCCACTAACGAACATCTGTGTGTTCTGCCTGTCCTCAGCACCACTGCACTGGGATCCTCCAAACCAGAACAGGAGTGAGGAGGGGAAGGGGAGGCAGCTAAAAAGCTGGAGCAAGTTTCCTCAGCTGAGTTGAGAGGGTTTGTGAAGCTGCTGGACTCCCTAGCCGTGAGCAGCCCCTGCTAGGCACAGGGTGGGGTGGGCAGGCAGAGCCTGCAGGGCTGTGAGGGCAGGATAACCAGGTGGTAGGAGATAGCTGGGAGGAAATGGCACAGTCCCACTCTAGGCCTGTGGAGAGTACTTAGGCAACAGGATAGCTTTCTATTTTGATAGAACTGGAAAGGGGAAGCTGGGAGATTCTCTGAAAGGACAAAAATCACACAGCAAAGGGAGGTGGAGAGAGACTTTGCAGGAGCAGTTGGGCTATTGCTGCCAGCACCTCACTCGATTCATGCTGCTCTGTGGCTCCTGCTGATGAAGGTCATGAATGTTATCTCTGGGAGGAGTCTTGCTGTTCCCATGGGAACTGTTCCAGGTGTTATCCCAGCCAACAAATCTACCATTTAAAAAATAAGGAGAAAGTACCATGTAGTGCCTAACAAGCATCTGCTTATAGCTCCTGAAGAACACAGAATATATGATGATGTTCACTTACTTCCATAAAAATCTGTAGCTGCTTCATTTGTGAAGAGGTTTTCTGGACAAAAGAGTTAAGCACTTTTGTTTTACGGTTAAATAGTGTCTAAGGTGATGTCTGCAACTATGAAAAGTGGTCCCAATTGATTCTGCATGTTGAAGTCAGTCTTCCAAAATCAATATGTTTTGTCAATAATGAGTAAATTGTAGCTAGGAAGGGAGATAGAGTTGCACTGGTGATAGGGGAAAATACATTTCCATATGAACAATACAAACCATTTTTACTGAATTTGTAAGTTGCCAGCCTATGACTTGGTTTCTCAAAAAGCAATTTATAAGTATTATGCAAGATTAAAGAAAAAAACAAGGAGAAAGGTCTTTTCAGTGCTCAAATAACAATTGGCTCTTGAATGCAGATCTAGTTATGTTTTTGATTTTATACAGACACAGTAAATCTCTCTCTCTTTACAAGCTGAATTAGCTCCTCTTTATTCATTGTTAAGAAGCAGAAATTTGCTTTATATAACTTAGTGAGATGCAAGAGCATCTACCAGAAATACAGTGAGGCATCATACAACCCTCCTCTATTTCAAAGGGAATATAATATTTTGATGTCTATGTTGTTGACTACTTGTAACACCACTTTGAGATTGTTTTCGTGGCTGGATAAGAGGGCCAACACAGCATGTCCCTGCGTTTGATGTGCATTAGAAGAGCTTCAAACTTTATTTGCTGTTCTTGTTGTACTGGGAAATAAGTCAGTTGTGAAATGACATGCAGCTGTGGGACCAATAACTCATTCCTACTATTGTCACATTGCCAGTGTAACTATGTATTGATTTTTAAGAGAACTGCCCTGTTTTGCTCACGTTTGTGATGGACATTTCATCTCTTTTCCTTCATTAGATGTCATTGTTCACTGGACTGAAGGTGGAGATGAGATGTTGTATACTATATTAATTAAATAGCCTGAGATGTTTATAAAAAATGAAGCAGTTACATATTTTTTATATCTGCCTCACTGCAGAGGCTGCTGAGCAGGTGACTGTGGGTGGGTTGCTCGCCTCGTTTGCCCTTGTGCTGTGGGAGTTGGTATCAAGTGCTAAAGGAAGAGTGGCAGCCAGGCATGGTGACTCACCAATTCATAACTTCCTCCTCCCTAATGAGGAGCAGAGCTTGTGATTCAGGGAATAGTTTTGTGAATTAAATATCCAGCCTGCTGTGAAACTATGTGGCTACTCTGTACTCTTTTCACTTTTACATGGTATTTACCACCTGAACTAGGCTGTAAGGCTTAGGCAGCTATCCTACCTGGAAGTGAGCAGGTAAAATTTGGAATTTTAACTGTGTTTATGTTTGACTAAATAAGAAAACCCACAGTAGTAATAGAGTCTCTTATGACAGCAGTGGCATTGGGAGGAAATGAAAGAGAAGGGTGGAAAGGAAAGCAGAGCCAGGAAATTCTTATTGCCTATAGAGTAAAAAAAAAAAAAGTTCATTCTTCCTTAGCCAGAATCTTCTTTCATGCCTCAGTCTGTAATTGTGCCATTGTGTAGCAGATCTCAACTGAGCATGTACTCCTGAACATCTGACTCCAATTTCTGTACAAGTTATGTTACCTGTAGAGAACAGAGACTGAGGCAGTGGAGAGTCATCCAGGGTTCTTCCTGGCTGGCACAGTATTTCAACATGTTAGGAGTGTGAAACCCACTGTGTGAGGAGCCAAGAGCAGAGTGGGCTTCGTGGTGCTTCAGGGGAGTGGGTCACTGATGCAGTTCTGGAAGTGGTGCTGGAGGGAACAGGAGGATGGCACACTGGTGTGAGCATATTTGTGCACCAAGTTCACACCTGTGTGTGTGCAATGTCAGTAGCTTCTATTTCCTGTCCATATGAACATGCCTGGCCCCAACCTGCACTGCAATTCTTGGTCCATCTTAGTGGCACACCTCTTTGTTCTGCTGAACAGGACGAAAATGGAGATGGAGCCAGGGAGCTGAAGAACATGAAGTCAGACCGGATGAAAGTGCTACAGATGGATGTGTGCAGTGATCAGGAAGTGGCTCAGGCTGTTGATTTTGTGAAGAGGACCCTGAAGGAGCCAGAGGAAGGTATGTAGGGATCTTTTGCTCACAGAATCCTTTCTACAGAGCCGGCCATGCATTCATTGACCAGGTCTTTTTATCTCAGTGCACCACCAAAAGAGGGTTAGCAAGCCTGACGGCCTGTGACAGTGGCTGGCAGTCAGGCTGTGCTGTACTCGGGTCAGTGAGGACAATTGTCTTGCTATTGATGTGGCAGCCACATGGAAAGAGACCAAGACTGACTGGAGGATTAGGCTTTAATTCAACATCCCATAAAAAGCAATGAGTGGCAGCAAGCCCACAAGTATCTGTGTCTTTGTCCTTGAATGTCCGTGAAGGGCAGAGAACGGCCAGAGCTTGATCCCTTCCTTGTGCTCCTGCCACATGTGCTCCTAGCTCATGTAGACCTTGCAAGTGACCCTGCTAATGAAGAGATGACAAGCCCTGGCTGCTCACTGCTGCTGTTCCCTCTGCTGTGTGGGTACAACTGAGTGCTGCGTTGGAGCAGATTTGAACTGCCCCCAAACCTGGATTAATCTTCAGCCAGAACAATCCCTGTTTTCAGTTTGCCATGCAATATCCCAGAGGTTATGTGAAGTGGAATCTAGGGTAGGCTTGGCATAGATGACCTTAATCCACATGTCACCTTGAGTCCAACTCATGGACCCTGAAAGCAAGTCAAGGGAGATAGGAGTCCCATCTTTCCTTCTTGGAAGGGCTTTGGCAGTGGGATGTGAGTTTACAGTCACAGCCTGATGTGACACCACCTGCCCTCTTCCCATGTGATGAGTTTGTGAGGCTTCTTGCCCTGCATAGGCTTCTCTGCAGCCTTTATGCCAGTAGCAAGCTGGAGAGCAGCTGTAGACACAGGCTGAGGGTTAACTGAAGTTTGACATCAGTGGCTTCAGGACTTCAAGGTTGTGACTTGAAGGTGGTTGCTGCTCTTGAAGCTTGGATGAGTCTGCCATGGCCCTGTTTTTGTTCACAGCAAGTATTAAGCTAGTAAATAACAACAGCTCTAATCTTCATGCAAATTACGTGAGCACACCTTTTCTTCTAAAACAAGCATATGAAATGCAGCTGAGTAATGTACAAGCTCTGATCCCACACATGTTCTCTCTGCACGGTTTTTCTTCCTACACAATCACCCAGCCCTCGTCATGCTACTTAAGCTTTTCCTGAAGAGCCCAGCAACAGCAGTGGTGGCACAGAGCCTTGTTCCAGTGAGTGAAAGCTTGGAAGGGAGCAGCTCTGTTGCTTCTATAAATGCAGCAGTGTTTGCAAAACTATGTGTGTAGCAGGGAGAGAGAACTCTTGCATCCCTGATCAGCAAGTTGGACCGGTTCCTCCTGTAGCTGTTTGCCTGAGCACAGTGTGTAAAGCAACAAAGGCTTCTTTTTCAGCCCATTGGTGTGACTGAGGTTTGAGGCTTCCCAATAAATAGTGCTCAATAAATAAGTGCTGGAATATAAAGGCTATTGAGACTGAGATGTCTTGCCCAGAGGTGTAGTTGCACGCTGAATGTGGCCCCAGAGGAGCTAGTGCAGAACAGTTCTTGGGCTGTACAGTTCTTTATACCTCTTCTCCCTGTGCTATGTACATAAAGCTGAACTCATTTGATGGGAGTGCCCGTTTGTTTTCGGTCTCATGCAGTTCCCACTGTATTGTTGATTCTAGAGATGTTATAGTGATAAGGTTCTGCTCAATAAACACACCGCTGTCCAGCAAACAGCCCTGTGACTGGAATCCCCTCAGCACTTTGTTCTGTTTGTAACGTGCCCTGATCTGTGAGCAATGGAATTCCAACAACAAACTATTGTAAACAGTGATTCAGGGACGTTCAGGAGAACTAACATCACAACCCAGGCAATGGGAAATTGTTGTACAGAAATTTACGGGAATTTGTAAGGAATACTCTGCAGAGGACAGTTTGTGACTGACAGTTTAAGTCTTTGGTAAATCCCTGCCAAATTTTCTCTGCATTTTTTTTTTCTTTTGTTACTTGTGACATTACTCCATCAGGTGCCTGTTTCCATGGTCCTCCTGCAAGCAATTAGACCTTGCTTTGCAGCACCAGAGGAACCCCATTCAGGCTGAGATGCTGTGCTGGATGCAGATAAGTGTGAATTTCAGTCATCTTGACCCACTAAAACTGGGAGCTTCAATAAGTGAAGCAGCAACAAGCTGCTGTACACAGCTGGTCAACAGCCTTCAGGGGAACAACCTTAGCTGGGAATGGGGCAGTGTTACCAGGGCCCATGTGAGAGCACAGAGTCAGTCTGCCAAGGGCATGTTGGTGTTTTTAAGTGAAATAAGGGGATAAATTCCATTGCACAATGGCAGAATATTGCAATTTGCTTAGAGGACTATGTTTGGTAAAATACATGGTTGCTATCTGAATCAATACAGGGAAGAAGTTAAAAGACTTTAATACATCAGAGTAGGGAAGCTATGGAGCAGAGGCAGGGCAAATAGCCCAAGAAACTTTGGAGAGCTTGATAACTTTTATCAACAGAGTTGCATGACATTGGTGCTTTTGATAGCAATGTTGGAGCTCCCTGGACATGACAACTCCTTTTTAGCCCTGTGTTAGTTCTCGGTGGTAAAAGGAAGGTCCTGGAGTGGAAAGGGGCCCCAACTTCAACTGAGTCCAATGCAGCCCTGATAGTCCAGTCCCAACTTCAATACAGTGAAAAATAACCACGGTGAATGGCAGGACATCTAATGAGGAGCAACTCTGTTGTCTTGTTCCAGCTCCTCTGTTTATTCCTCATGCAGTTTATGGCTGCACAGTCCCATGCTTCAATAAATCCATGAAGTATGGATTCAGCCCTACAAATGTTTGCTACTGGGACTCCTGTAGTAATTGCTTTTAAGGGTCAAGTCCTTGCTGACCCGCTAAGTCCTGACATGTAAGGAGTTCATCACAGAAGCTCTTGGGAAATGCAGTCAATTTAATTATGATGGGACTGCATGCACTAAAGGCTTTAATTTTTAAATTCTAATAGTTGTAAGTGCTGGTTGTAAGTTTGCTAACTCCTGATAAAGTTTGGGTTGAGGAAAATCAAATACTTGGACTAAAACACAGCAGCTGTTAACCAGGTCATGAATGTACAGATCAATACCATGCACCGTCCAAAATAGTGAGCCAGAGTTGTGAAGGGGATTTAGAAACCCAAAATACTTGTTTTCTTTCTTTTTATTTTTTTTCCTCCTAATTGCAGGAAAGTCCAGCCCCTTCCAAATTGCAAAATCCATTATAAAGTCACTGAGTGGAGACAAACCTGGCATCAACAGGAGGCTTAAAAGAGAGTCAGGCAGATGCAACCTTATAAATCCTCAGAACAGTATTTGACTGTATGGGAGATATTCAGGGAGGCAATACTTGTGTGGCCCCATCACTTTCCTTGATGTTCCAAACAAGCCCCTGGTAAAGCAAGACTGTATTTCATTTCCTTGCTGGATTTTTCTCTACAACTTTTTCTACACAAGTGCCCAGTTCTTTGTTAAGGTTTTAGGTTACTGTGAATAACAAGAAAAGTGGCTTCTCTGTGACACTCTTCCTTGTCCAACTCTTTAATCTTATATTTGTTTGCAGGTCTGTGGGGCCTAGTGAACAATGCTGGCATCTCAGCCTTTGGAGAGGTGGAATTTGCAAGTTTAGACAACTACAAGAAGGTGGCAGAGGTCAACCTCTGGGGCACTGTGAGGGTGACAAAGGCTTTCCTGCCCCTCATTCGCAGAGCTAAAGGTACATGGTGGGCAGTGTGGTAAGGCTCAGAGGTTTTGTAGCACAGCAAAGAGATGTAGCTAGAAATCCAAGCTGTAGTTGGGAGAATGCCTGTGCAGTCCAAGGAGGGTTTCTGAGGATGACTTGTAAGCATTTGGTAGTACAGGCTATTCTTGGGGCAGTCCAGGCACCTGCACAGCAGATATTATGTTAAATATCCAAAATATCAGAGACCTTTGTGCAGCATTGGCAGGTATTGCACAGACAAGAAAATACAGAGTCCAAATGTGGTCATATTTGGATAACTGAATCTTCTCCCTTCATGTTATTCCATTCACACATGACTTCAGGTAGTGACAGAATAAATGAGAGTCAGTTACAGCCATTTTAGATATCTTACAAGTCAATGGTATTATCTTTGTTTTGTATTGAAAAAATATATGTATGAGCAGAACTCTGAAGAGCTTCTTTATTTAGCATGTGTGGGAATGCTGGTACAGGTGTGTTCTGTGAGGACAAAAGAGGGCTATATTAAGAAGATTGCTCAGATGCCATTCCCAGACAGCAATTACCCACTAAACAAATCTCCCTACAAAAAGTATCTTACCCATCAGGTCAGCCGGTGGTTCTCACAGCCCCTCTAAGTTACACTTAGATCTGGAAGGAGACAGCAGAGCTGCCCGCTTGTTTCTCAGCTGAAATTTTGAGCTGCAGAAGGCTGTTGTGTTCCATGGCTGGGAAAACTCTCTCTGCAAGGGCCTGTTTGAAAGTGTATCTGAAACCGTAGTGCACACGTCTTGTCTTGGATAAAGGCTGAGACACGCACAGAGGAGTGACCACTGCTGTCACTGCCCTGAGGCAGTGCCCCGAGGGCTGTCACTGGCGGTTGCCAGGAATTAGGACAATTGCTCTCCACTGCCCCATGGACAGCAGCACATCAAGTCTCCTCTTATTTGTCCCACGAATAGCCACTGTAGAGACTTATGGCTGACCAGCTGGGGGAGTGGGTTGTGATGCAGGTGCAGAGAAATCTCTACTCATTCTCTGCCATCCAGCTCGAGTCTAAAAGTGCACAGGTGTGTTAGGCAGATGAGCTGTTGTGCTTACAGAAAGAACCTTTTATGGCATCACACAGTTGTGAGCTTGCAGCTCATGACACTCTAGGCTGGGAACTTAAGCCCTTCTCTAGCAAGACACACGAGTGGAGCACACTCCTGAGAACACACAGCTAGCAGTCTCAGAAGATCTCATTTCCCTACTTGGAAATTAGGAGGGAAGTATCTTGTATCCTTTGTAAATTCTTTGATGCAGAGACAGACATATGCACCATCCCTGGAGGAGGTCAGAACAGGGGTTAGCTTTGCTTGAGTCAGGAGAGAAAAGCTCTGTGACAGGGGATGCATATTAAGATTTTAGAAATCAGCATCATCCAACTAAGTACCCTTTTACTGGGATGTTCTGGCTGCTGCTTCTGCAGCTCATCCTCTCTCCCTGACCTTTTCTCTCTAGGCCGTGTGGTGAATATCACAAGCATGTTGGGACGCATGGTGAGTCCATCTCGCTCCTGCTACTGCGTTTCCAAGTTTGGGGTGGCAGCCTTCTCTGACTGCCTGAGGCAGGAGATGTACCGCTGGGGGGTCCACGTCATCCTCATCGAGCCCAGTAACTTCGTGGCAGCCACCGGCATCCTGACAGCAGCCAGCATCGACCAGCAGGCCGAGGCTCTGTGGAGCGGGGCCACCAACACGGTGCGGGAGGATTACGGCAGCGAGTATTTCACTCGCCACGTGGCCACAATGAAGTCCTTCATCAACAGTGGCCTGAAGGACATGTCTCTGGTCCTGAATGACATCACCGAAGCGCTCACGTCGCCGTGCCCAAAGAACCGTTACAACCCCATGGAGACCTACTGGTGGGTGAGGCTGCAGGTCATGACCCACCTGCCCACGGCCATTGCCGACTGGCTTTACATCCCCGGAGCCACCCTGTAAACAGGCATCCTTCAGGCATCCCTCCAGGGCTCCTGCTCACACACAGGTTAGGGCTGACCTCTGCTCTCCTTGCTGCTGTGTCTCCCCTAGAGATGCATGTGCTTCCACTTTGAGTTATGGCTTCAAGTCATGTGTTGTGGGATGCTAGAACAGCATAGCTTTTTTGGATCTTTTTTGTTTTTTCCTCATTCTTGTTGTTTGTATTCCTTGCTGCACTGATTAAAATTGAAAGGTGTTTTCTCTTTAACTATGGAGGAGGCAGAGGAAGGTAAATATAATATGTCAAATATGTGGCAAGTGTAATTAGGTCAGCAGAGTTCCCCAAGTGATAAATTTGGCTTATTAATGGGCTCTTGCTTTTCCTTACAAGGACGAACTGCTAACAGCAGAGCAAAGCTGTTGCTATGAGATGGCTTGAAGGGAGAAACTAAAATGGGAAACAAAAGCAGAGTTTTCCATTTGGCTGAAAATGGGTCAGTCACAGCCTTCCACCGTTTTCCTGACACTGCCAGGAAGCTCTGCTGTGCTGTGACTGTCTGCTCTTTCCAGGGAAACAGCAGCACTGCCTCTAAACAGCCTCATTACCTAGCTGCAAGGAAGAATTCTTCCCTCCCAGCAACTGTGGCTGGGAGGTGCCAGAGCAAATAACTGAGCACAGGGTGGACAGGGAAAAGCCCTTCTAATAATGAGGTCTGAGACATCTCTCAGCAGTCCCTGTGGATGCTGGGATTTGCAGCCTCGCTCTACCTGGTGCTGCTGAGCTTTGTGGGACAGGGTTTAAGCTGATGTAGCAAACAAATTTGGCTCCTCTGACTGCTACCTTAGGTGCCTGAACGACTCAGCTGTGGTACAGACACTGTCCAGCCATCCCCCTGCTTCCCTCTTGCTGGTGAGGGAGCTGCTGTTGGCATTCCCAAATCAGTTTTTTGTTTATCCTCTGCATTTGAACAGTGATGGGGCACTGTGCAGCCAGTGTGGCCTGACTATGAGCTCTGGAAGGATGCTTTAAGGGACACATTCCTTATTTTTGATATTGCACAATGAAATCTCCATGTCACACAATCATCTTCTCTGAGAACCTCCTGATAACTGATATGAGCAACTCTTGCCCAGTATCCCCAAGGGTCTCTTCTGTTGGCCATATGCAGGATTTCAACAGTGTTTCCCAAGTGCTGGGGCTGCCTGGCTTCTTGTCCCATTCCCTGTGTTCCAGTGGTGACCACTGGTGGAGCAGCCTGTTGGCCGGGCTGGGACCTGAGCCTCTTACTCTAGGGACCAGCTTTTCCTTCCATTATTTTGCCTTATGTGAGATTAAGTGGCTGTGAAAAGAGCTTATTGATTGCTCTTTCTTCATCTGTCTCTGCTACCTCTGAATTGGAAACTGTGCCTTAAAGTTTTTGTATGCCACTGGCTGCAAATTCTTGGAGTCTGCATGCAGCCATGAATGCTGTGATGCCTTCAGGAGGAAAGCATGTTTCCCTTGGAGATGCTGTCAAGGCAGCTTGTTCTACATGTAACAACTGCTAGAAATACTGCTGTGCAGTTTGTGTCTTTTCCAGATCATCTGCACAAGGAGATTTCCTGGGATTCAGGACCCAGAAGGATCCCACTGAACTGCAGCTTAAACTGTAATCACTTCTGCCCCCTGCACTGTGAAATGTGATTAAAGAGGTCTGATTTGCACAGAGAGAAAAATAAACTGTGAGATGTAAAGCATATGTCTCTGGCTCCAGTGTTCATTTCTACATTTCTTTTCAAACCTCTTTTGAATCTGAGGTTGGGATTTAATTAGGTTCAGTAATTAAGGAGGTGGCTTAATAATAACAATTAATGGTGTTTCAGTGGGACTGTGGAGGCTCAGTGAGAACTGCCTGAAGCAGAACAGGCAGCATGGCCCATTTCCTCAGCAGAAGGCAGTTAGAGAGGCCTCTCTGTAAACACAGGCACCATCAGTGTTTGTATTTTGTGTGGTTTCCCTCGAAGGACATAGTTTAGAGCAGTGCTGTGCATTATTCATTGCCTCAGCACTCTGTGTGTAACTAATCCAAGGGCTACAGCTGCCTGGTAATAAGGATTAGCTCTTCTCACAGACAGAACGGAGACTGGCAAGCCAAGAAGTGTCCAAGGCCATGCGAGGACCTCGTGGTTGAGCCAGGGTTAGGATTTCACAGCATGTGAGCCCCAGTCTCCTCCTCTGCCCCCTGAGAAGTGCTCAGGAGGACTGTTAGTGCTTGATCTGGTTTCTGCCTGGGTGGAGAGCTCTGGGTGTCTGGGGGCGAGAGGAGAAGAGTACATGTTTCACACCACAGAGTTGCACTAATATGGCATTGAGGGCAGATTTTTGTTCTGCTGGTGAGTAGCAGAGGGAAGAAAATTCCAGTTTACAGTGGACAGAAGACAAAAGAGGCAGAAGTTCAGGGAAATTGCATGGAAGTCCATGCTCATTGCTGCTGTGGTATCCCACAAGGAATTGCGCTGCCAAAGCTGGCCATGACTTTTTTTTTTAAGGGCCAGCTGCTGAAGCTGTGGCACTGTCCTACCTTTTTCTGCATGGTTCTCACAATGCTTTGGAAGGCAGTGATGGTCCAGCTCCTTGGTGCACCCATCAGCCTTGGTAAAGTGATCTTGGTTTTCCTTTCAGATCAACAGGTTCTCTGTGATGGCACTAGGAACCAAGTGGTGGTCAGTCCTCTGCATGCCACATTTGCTCTCATTCATCTTAACACAGCAAGGGGCCACCTGGCGTTTCCCAAGCAATCAATGCAAGTTTAAATACTCCAGATTATTTCAGATTCTTTGTGTCTTGACCAAAACCAAAGTCCTAAACCAGTGGCAAGTCTCAGTGTGTGTTGCGGACCTCAAGGCACCTGTGGTTCCTGGTTTAGCTCCAACATGAAACCTTCACTAGCAGCAATGACAAAGAGTTTATTGTGGGTAAAGGGAATAAAGACCATCTCTAAAAGCCAAGAGAAACCAAATGTTGCTTCTGAATGGCAAGAACTGCAGAAGAAGTGGTTCTTTTCAGGCAGAGGCAAGACAAGAGGCAGCAAGTTCATATGGAGATCCTTCACTGACAGTCCTGTATTTACCTCTTGAAGGAGCTACACAGAGGATGGGAATCTAAACTTCTTCTTCTGGGTTTCACAAGTCTTTGCCACTGTCAAGGGTGGCTGATGTTCTGATGTGGCTGAAGATCTCAAGCAGCCATGTTGCTGGCCAGGAGACTGCTGTACCAAGTGCCAGCTGTGCCATGTTCCTGGGAACTACACTTGACACGCTGATGGGCAAGACTCAGCATTGGCACAAATATGTGGACAGTGGGATGTGATTTCTCCTAGAAAATGTTGCATCAGGATATTTCGGTATGCCATGTTCCTCCCAAATAGTAGCCCTGTAGGTCCTGTCTGGTTACAGAGCACTAGCGAAAAACCACAGCACAAGGGATGCCAGAATGTTAGCAAAATGAGTGCTCTCCTTTGTCTAATGGGCCCAAGATTATGGATACTCCTGTTTCTGGACAGCTGATGCGTGTGACTGACTTGTGGTGCATTGGCATTGTCTGCTAGATAACTTGTTGCTTTAACACCTGAGATAGAGTTGATAAGTGTTAGGGGAAGTTTAGAATTTGAGAAGAACTTCTTGCACATCTGGCTGTGAACTTGTAGCTGAGAAACCACCTACTGCCAGAAATGTTCTGGGAAAAGGAGGCCAGTGATGGCAGAGCTTTCACACACAGCAGTGCCCTGAAACCAGGATGGGAGATTATTCAACACAGCTGTCCTCTGCCCCAGGTCAGGGTCTTACTTCTGCTTCTGGTGGTCTCTCCCGTGCTCCAAAAAGTCTCCTTGTGGGGTCACTGTCTCCCAGTCAAACTGCTTCCCCAAGGGCTTCTCTTCTTCCTTGAGAAAAAAAAAATCAAAAAAAACCATCAGCACTCTCAGTTTGAAAAACATGCCAGGTGGAGACTAGGATGCTGTGCTAAAGCTCTTCACAACAGCCACAAGAGGTGAGAAAGGCTGCTGAGGTCCTGCCTTGCACAGGGAGGTGCTGGCTCAGCCCTCTGCCAGTGGCCGAGGCAGTGCCTGGGAGGAGGACATTTGCAGGCTTGGGGCTGCTGCAGGGAGCTCTGCTCAGCAGCACCCAGCTCTGCAACAGTGCCACCCAGTGCACCCACACATGGGAGCCTTGCTCAGCCTTTTGGGAACTTGACCTCAGAAACCCGTCATGGGTTCATCTTCCTACCTTAAAGACCCCCCTGAATGTGCTGGTGCTATGTAAATAGCAACAGCAGCACCTGTGGTCCGGCTGGGGTTTTGAAACACAAGTTGTCAGCTTCTTGTGTAACTACAATGCTGAAAAACATCTTGGAAATAAACCCAAACCAAAACCAGCAGGTTTCTGAGACAGCAGCCTGAGCCCTGGGGGTTGGAGAGATGCTACAAATAGAGAATTTGTAAGGGAGCCAGCTCCACCTCTGAGGCCTGGCCCAGAGCCAGATACAGTTAATTCATTCTCAGGAGTGCGGGAAGGGCCACAGGGATGCTACTGATAGAGCCCTATCATCCTCTCCCCTGGTGCTCTTTGAGGCAAGAGCAGACCTGTGTTTTCACCTCAAAACACTGATAAATAATACCTTTGCCCTGACAGCAGCTTATCAGAAGGCATAAAGCAGCCATATGTGCAGGTCTCCTGCAGCATCCCCTGCCTTCTCCTCCTGTGGAAGGGAAGAGCTCTTCAGAGCACTTGGCAGGATGGCCGGCGGCATCGTCCCCCTGGTGCCACAGGCAGCGCCAGGCACAGCGCTTGGCTGAGCCAGCGTTCAGTGCACCGATCACAGCACGGGGCAGTGAACGTGCCATAATTCACTGCCTGCAGGGCAGCTTACTTTGGTTTCCTGAGGATGCTTTGTCTCACAGCACTTTTTGCCAACAGAGCAGTGACAAGAGGGGGTCCCTGCCCACCCCCTTGGTGTGGGTGTGCAGTATTGCTTTCCTCTGTCCTTGACAGAGAAGCTGATTGTGTTTTGCCCCCATATATATGGTCAGGGAGGCATTTTTCTGGTATCTTCTGATGAGGCACATAATTATCAGGTTATCCTTAATGAAGGAACCCCCTCCATCAGACAGCCTCAACCCTGAAAGAATCAATACGGAGAAAGAATCTGAAGTTTTCTGGCTTTTTGGGACAATAACTGTATTTTTAAGAGTAAGGATTTCTAGGACTTGATGGTACTCCATAGCATTGGCAGCTTTGCACTTTCATTGCCATAGCATCATGACACTAGCCCCAAAACCATGAGTTTTATGGGTTTGCTTTGAAGTGCACATGCAGGTATTTGGTCTGCCTACCAGTTCCTGGCTCTTGACTTCCCCTGTGCCTGCCTGTTCCCAGCCAGCATGGCACAAGGTTGTCCATTGCCCTGATCATGGCCACTCATATGGAAGCTCTTCCTTGTGCAGAACCTGGCAGATGATGTTGTGAAGGGCAGTGGTGTTTCCCAGTTGTTGCCAGCTCCAGCACACAGACAGAACAGATCTGGTCACCTGAGATCTTCCTTCACTGTGTTTGTCAAGACACTAATAAAAGTAAACAGGAAACAGGAAAAATGAAAGAATTCTTGCTTTGGTTGTAGAAAGTGTGTTCAGCAAAGGAACCAGGAAAGAGCTGGTCTGTTTTAATGGTTAAAGGGAAAGACGTCTCCCTGGGGCCGAGATGAAGCGCTTCTGGCCCTGGCACTTCTATGGGTTGGCTAAATGTCCTGAAAAAATCATTCTACCTGCACCAAGCTCCTTTACTATCCCAGCTGCCTCTGCAACCACCCTGCCCATGCTGGAAAGCAGAAAACCACTGCAATGTAATAATGCCTGTTGTTTGACTCATATTGTTATAACTGTTGCCAGAACAGGTATTATCTCCCTTCCCATAGGCTGAATTAGTTTTTGTGGCAGAAAAATAAATGTGGTATCTCCAGTCTTCTGTGTGAAAGCTGCTACAAGTGGCTTACAAAGTCCTCTGAATTGTTAGAGCTGCAGGGAGGAAGGTGCCAGGGTTGAGGGCAGGCATTAACACCACTGTGCTGCTCTTAAACGGGCACCAAGGTTAACCATCACCCCACAGGCACCTTGCCCAGGGACCTTGAACTGCAGCTTGGGGGAAAGCTCTGCAGGGTCTGTAACTGCACAGCTCCAGGGCCTCCCTGCCAGAGCAATTGTGCTCCCAGGGGTGTGGGTGGTACCTGTCATCTTGTGGGGTCAAGTGCCATAGAAGTCGTTTTCCTGGTGAGACTTTAACCAGGGTTACTATGACAATCAGTCAGCAGGCTGGAATTGTGCCTCCTTCCTGGTTTCTGCCTGCTCAGAGGTGTTGAAGCACTCAGAGCGTAGCAAAGCACCTTCCCTTTCCAGCTCTAATGAGAGGCAACCATTGCTCCGGGAAGCATAGCTAAGGAGGGAGCTGTTGAGAGAGGGAATGCACCCTGGTAAGGCCCCATGGCTCCATCACTTACTGCAGGGAGGGATGTGTCAGTCCCTGTGTCTCACTGGAGACATCCAGCGGGTGTCTGGAGTATGGCTGGACAGCTTCCCTCCCTTTGGGAACTTGTGCAGGTACTTACCCTGGCAGCCCTCCAAAGAACAGATGAAGAGTACTCCAATACCACTGAGGTCCACTTTGATAATGAGAAAGTGCCTGCAGAAAATTTGCCTGAGGACTTAGAAAAGGCTTCGAGATGGCAATGGCCATTTTTAAAGAGGGTGAAAATGGTGTTGTGGCTCGGCTGTTGGCATGAGGTGGCTTTGAGGAGGTGCAGGACACAGTCATCCAGTGGATGCAGTGGTCTGTCCATCCCAACAAGGGACTTCAGCACTGAGTTTTCTCAAGGCCAGCACTGGTGTGGGGATGGAGCCAGTGCTTTTACTGGGAGCTGCTGCCACACCATGTGCACACACAGGGAACACTTCTCTCCCCATCTTCCTCAAATACTCTTGGCCCCCACACTAAGTCTCAACCTCACCCCCTCCCTGCATGTGTTTTTTTGCTGCACACCTTTATCAACAAGGGAGTCCCTAACACTCTGCAGCCCAAGAGCACATCTGGACCTTCTTTTTGCACCACAGTCTCTTTTACAGCCTTGAAACACACATAAGCTGCCTGGTTCCCTCAAGCTTTGGGGACACCTGTACCAGGTGGCTGCTCTCTTCCTGCAGCACCAACAGGCTCTAACAGGAGCAGGAAGCCCCCAGCTCCCTGTGGGCAGGGATGGCACTTGGCCCAGCCAGCCCAGCTTGTGCTTCAGGCAACTTTCCCTCCTGCAGGCACATGCCAGGAGCTGGCTTCCAGTTCTGTGCGTGTGCACTTACAGACTCAAAATCAGTCCCAGGTTGATCCACTGCATCCCAACGAAGCTCCTACATTCCTGTGCATCTGTCCTGGTGTAAGAAGGTTTTGTTCTAGCCCATGGGTAACAACCATTTCTCAAGAATAATTATGTCAGGGAATGCAAGGCATGACATGTGGATAATGCCTGCATGTCCTCACTGCATGTCTCTTTAGACTGAAATACTCACCTGACTAGTATTCCTGGGGTGCAGTACAGATAAAAGCTTTTTTAATACTGTCTAAACTAATCATTCCTAAAATCTCCCAATTTGTTTGAATGAAACTCATTGTGAAAGGTATCTCTGTGCCATTTCATGCTGTAACCAGGTATTGCACCAAAGTCAGAGCACTGACCACTGAATTTATGTTATATATTTTCTGTACAATGTAAATTCCAGTCTAGCAAACACTTAGGGATGTATTTCAATGCAAGCTGTGTGTGCTCGAGCTCAGTGGCCTCAATGCAGCTATTCACAGGCAAAGCCAAACACATATGCCAGTGTCTTTGTGCCCTCAGCCTGTGTGGAGGGATGAGACTTGCTCTTTCAGAAGGGTATTCTTAAAATTCTCCTCTGACCTGTGGTGTGGGATTGGGACACTCAGAGATATGGTATGGAAATGCTGTGCTGACTGGCCAAGAAGTCCATCAGGCCCAAGGTGCCACCCTTGGGTCTTCCTGGTGCATATCTAAAACATATATAAAACAGCCTAGAGGCCTATGAGTGGGGTGTATCTGAGAGTCTGAGGCCACCCCTGAACTCCCTGTGTCATTCCTGTGCTGCTGGTAGCCGAATCAACGTTCTGACTTGAAGCTGGCTCCAAAGTGTTCCGGCAGCAGGAGAACCCATGTCCCTGCCAAAGGGCTTCTTGCTTGGCTGGCAGGGCAGCATAATCTGCAGGAGATTTCTTAATTGCATTTTTTAATGTAATAGAGGCTGTTCTCTCTTTCTGTGAGCAGAGCTGCGATTACCCACACACTATAAATCTGTGTCATGAGGAAGATGTAGGTTGTATATAGGTCATAGAAAATATAATTGTGTAACTGCATTAACTCATGCCTGAGCTAAGGGCTGAAATATGGCTTAGCTGCAAAAAATAGGGCTATGGGCTTTAAATAGCCTTACTTGGGCCTCTCTTGGACAGAGCTGGTGATGCTGTGAACAGATCATTGTGCTTCCTCTGTGAGAACAGAAAATCCCTTTGCAGAAAACACTCTCTAAACATGCTTAATGAAAATTTTTTAGATCAGTTAAAGTATGTTTCAGTAGGCCAGATGTTGCTAGTTGAGAAAAAAGTGTAATGAATCCACTGGGGAATGTAGGAGCTCTCCTCTGAGAAGGGGATGCAGAGCAGGGCAGCTGGGGTGCTCTTTGGGCTGGGCTCGGTGGGGCATAGAGGATGGGAGCAGCACCCTGTGCTGAGCTGAGTCGCACAGCCAGGGCCCTGCAGTTCCCACAACACTCAGATCTGAGTGGGCATCCCCAGACAGGGCCCATGGGGGTGTGGTAAATGCCCCAGGGATCTGCTCCCACATCCATCGGAGAAGTCCTGCTCTGCCCCCTTCTTCTGTGCACTCCTCACTCCTCTCCGTGAGGACAAGACCTGGCCGAATGTCTGCTCTGCCCATACCCAGGGTCTGCTGTGAGAACCCAGCAGCAAATGCATTGACAAAACTTTTTTTACCTTATTTAGCAGCATAAGGCAGCCCTTCATGGGGGGTACTGGAATGTATCAAAACCCCAGGATTATGGACACTGCTGAAACTCTGGTTTTTATGGTGAGCACATTCACAGGGGTGAGGTGGCACTGGGCCAAAGCTTTGTCACTGGTCCAGATCTGCAATGTATTTCTGTATAGAGACCTTACTTACCTTCTCTCTGTTTCGTTTTTTCTACTTTCTGAAGAATAAATATCCCTCTGGCTCCCCTCTCTGCAGGGATTCGGACCTTGGCAGCAATGCCAGGTAGGTTGAGGGAGCCTTCCTCAGCACAGCCAAAAACACTGCTGGTCCTGCATGATAGAGTTTGTCCCTTAAATAATAATACCCTTTTTAGTTTTCTAACTTCCTAAAATCTATCTCTTTGGTTTCTTGTGTTTTGAATACGCAACTGAATAAATTCCAAGGTGGAGAGCTACTCGCTAATTATATATAGATGAATCACAACATCTTTTGTGCATTTGCATGGGACCAAATTCCCATATCCCAGAGACCAGTTCATGCTTCCAGAGTCTGTTTACTTCCTTTGCTGTCATAATTGTAATTAAAAATTTTACACCATTTTGCATAAACAGATTTCAAAGCACTTTCTGCCACTCCTAGAAGCAGAGGAAATTCCCACCTGCTTTTCTTTTCTCTGTCTTGTCTCCTACATGTTGATTTTTGTTTCTATATACATGTTGCAACTTGTTGGCCAACCCAAAGCCCCACTTCCTGGAGAGGAAGAAGAAAAACCAAAAAGGAAGGGAACGCACCACCTGAGTCAGGAAGAGCTGTCCATGCAAACAATGTTGTCTCCATGGTGGGACCCTCAGCACCCTCAGGTTATCCTGGTTCTAAAACTGCTGGGGGCTTCTCTGCAGCTGCTGAAATCCCAGCTGTAGACCCAATGTGGTACGACAGCCTTTCCCTGGGGAGCCAAGTCCCCACCAGGCCTGGTTGACTGAAGCTGCTCTGTTTCATAGGTACCAAGAGCTGATATCTGGGGTGGGGGGGTGGGGGGGTGGGTGCAACAGGACAATCTCTCTCCTGCACTAAGCAAGGTTGGCTTCAGGCAGAATGTCACAGGTGGAGTGGTACTGCCCTGTCCCAGCCCTCTGCTGGCTGAACTCCATCTGCATCACCAGCTTGTTCCGACAAAGGGGTTTTCTTTGCCGGCAGCACTCAATGCTGTTGCATGCTCTCACGGGAACCAGATGAGCCTTCTCTCTCAAATGGACAACGGAAAACATAAGAATATCCTAGCAATGTAACCTGTCTGAGATGCCTCCCCTGTCACTCCTGGATGTGCTGTGTGGCTCAAGCCACCTCACTCCATGTATGCTTTGCACCCAATCCTGCCCACCCCACCCACCCATAGCCCCTCCTGCCCTGCAGGCAGCGCTGCCCTGTCCTCCTGCAGCTCCTGTGGTACTTCGCTGTCCATGCACAACCCCTGCGGCCTGACCTGCAGCTGCCTCGTCACCCAGAAATGTGGGGGAGGTTTCATTCTTGCATGAAGCATTCCGAGCGTGTCTGGTGCCCCCCCCCCCCCCCCCCCTCCCCCCCCTTCTCCTCCGCTTTCCTCCTTCCTGTCCTCCCTCCCCTGCTCCAGCTTCCTGCCCTTTGATGTGTGTCCCCTCCTCTGCTCCAGGGTACGAACTGCTTGCCAGGTGGAGATGGCTGCTCCCACCCCACAATTAGGTGCAATTATAAGTTTATGCTTTTCCCCAAACCCTTGCTGTGGAGTGGCTCAGAGCAGACTCCTGCTGTGGGCTAATGACAGGTGGGACACAGAGCAGGCTCTGGTCTGTGCAGGCAAATGGTGCTGGTGGTGCTGAAGGTGGAGTGACAGGAGGGTCCTGGGGTGGCCACTGAACACATCCTGGCCAGCTGACCCTGAGCAGGGACAAAGCTGCATCATCCCAAACCTGCTCTATTCCAAGAGAGGAGCAGCAGATACCTGGGTGCTTCCTGCTGTGGTCAGGCAGAGCCCAGAAATGTGCCCCTGGGGAAGGCGCAGCCAGTGATTGTGTGGAGACATCCCAGAAGTGGCAGCGAGCTCGGCTGTCTGCTCTCATCATCTGTGCTTCAATCTGTGCAGTGCCTTGGCACCCATGGGATGCTCCTTAGCTGGTAGTGGCCAGTGGAGGAACAGGGCTCCACTGCAGCCCCTGCACTTCTGAGGGTGCTGCCCTTGGCTGGATGTGGGATTTCCTGCAAATGTGGGTTTTCCTGAAAAGAAAGGTTTTCTTCTTTCTTTTTCTTGTTGGTGCT
Organism: Lanius collurio; assembly: GCA_020086605.1. Lineage (NCBI taxonomy): Eukaryota > Metazoa > Chordata > Aves > Passeriformes > Laniidae > Lanius > Lanius collurio. The sequence continues at coordinate 12,800,608 of JACBWW010000018.1, forward strand.
GTCTGCAAGGGGGGTGATGGGTATAGCCAAGCCCATCCCACCTGTCATCTCAACTCTCAGTGGGGCTCAAGGAGTGTCAGTTCCTGCTGACTCCTGGCTTCTCAGCCTCCTGGCTACAGCCAACCCCTGCACACTCCTGCAGCAGGAGTTCCATGGAGCATGGCTGGGTGAACACCTCGCTGCTCTGGTGTGACTCTGGCTGCAGCATGCCAGGAGCCAAAGTGGCCAGCCCAGCCACCCAGATATGTCCCTGGCAGGGCTGGCACTGCAGGGCAGACTTTGGATGCTGGGCAGTGCCTGCAGGCCAAGGCAAGCAGAAGCCCCTCCTGCTGCAGCAGTGTAAGAGGCTTCCTCAGAACCCTTGCACCCGAGGGCACATTGCTGCCACAACAGCCAAGGAGCCCTATCCCGTAGGAGAAAGCTCCACATACAGATGTGGATTTGCACACAGACACACCTCCACATGCACATGTTCTACTGCGGCCAAGCTGGCCCTTTTGCAGGACTTTCTCCTCTGGTCACTCTGCAGGATGTGGGCAGCTAAGCTCAGGAGAAAACTGCTTGCTGGTGTGCAGTGCATGGGGACTTCCACCTCCACAGTGCACTGCAGCATGGCAGCACTTGTGCCATTCAGGTCAGGGTCTGTCCAGGGATTTCCTGACTTCCAACCTGTTTGTATTACAAGAGGTGCAGGTGAATGTGGGGCTTGCAGAAAGTCTGCAGGATACCTCTGACTTTGACATGGGCAATCAGAGAAACCCCATCAGGGACATGGGTGGCTGCCAAAGCACTAATGGAGTTGTATAGAGGCAGGGAGAGCACCATGGCAGACCATGGGCCATGTGCTCCCCTGAGCCATTCGCCCCCAGCTGGTGCTGCTGGCTCTGCGTTGGATGAGCCAGGCACAGCTCTGGTGGTCACTGAGGTCCTAGGAGCACCTTGGTTGTGGCTGTGTTTCAGGGCACACCTTGGATGCACGGCCCCAGAAAGGGACAGGACTGAGATATCTGTGGTTCTTGGGGTGACAATTGGGCAGTCAGGAGCTCATGTGTGTGTATTTGTGTGTGTGAGTGAAGCATGCAGTGTAGCCTGAAAGAACACACCTAGAGAGAAAGTCTCAACAGAGATTAGATTAAAATAAAATGTAATTAAACACAGTCAGCTTCCTGTCAATTACTCAGCTCTTCTTGCATAACTTTCAGGACCGGCTGCCTTCACAGATGGCTGCTCTGCTGTCAAAGGCATTTGCTGGGCACCTGTTGGAAAAAGTGCCAGGTCAGCATGGAATTAATTGCACCAGCATCTTTCCTTGTAATAAGATTTAAAAGTCTGGAGGAAAACTGCTGAAAAGTCTTACAGCTCCTCAGATAAACCTGTGATGCGTCCCGCTGCTTCATCCTCCTCTTGTACTCCTGCAAGTGACTATGATAGGACGAGGACATTGCAGTGGCATGGAGGATCTCCAGGGCTCAAGTAGGAGGCAGAGGAGGCTTCATGTCTCCCCATGGGAGCATGGTAATGGCTGCTGCTGGACCAGAGGAAGCAGGATGGGAGCTGCTGCTGTCCCCAGCCCCTCTCAAAGGCTGTGGCACTTCTTCCCTTCCCCTGCCATTTGCATCCAGGCCTGAAGCTTTGGTGAGCGGCTGCAAGGCAGAGCTCTGCAGCTGCAGGGCGATATCCAGACACGTGGGGTGCCTTTGTTTGCCTGGGTGAGCAGCCAAGTTGCAGCCCATCTCCAGCTTCGTACCAGCTGCAGATCTAAGGCAGCTGACTGGCCTGCCATGAAACCTAAACACGTCGAGGACCAGGGAGTGGCTTGTGCCAGAGCTGAATAATGATGATCCCAGCACTCTTATAAAAGAGAAGCGGAGAGCTCACCACAGAGCTGTTCCCTGCCGCCCTAGTCCTCTGCGGAGCATCACTGCGCCACATCCACCAAGGTATGTCTCAGTTGAGAGATTCAAATTGGGAGCTGTCTGTGTCTGCAACAGGGCCTGTGCCTGCTGCTGGAGACAGACTGGGGTTTTCTTTTAAACTTGGGGAAAATGTTACCACTGCTTCTGTAGAGGAGTTTCTAGCCAGGGAAGCAGAGCAGCCCGGTGCTGCAGGGTTTGTACATGCCAACCTGCCCCAAGAAGAGCCCAAAGAATGTGGGCAGCATCCTGGCTCCAGGGACCACTTGAGCGTAAGCAGCACAGCTCCTGCTTCTGCTCTTCAGGAAAACCTGTCCTTTCCTCCCCACTCCATGCTTTTGGGGGTTGTTTCATGTTGTATTTGGTGCTGATTTGAATCTCTACCAACTTCCCCACCTTGCAGTGCTGTGTATATCCTGGCACACGAAGACCCCTCCAGAGGCAGCTGCACTGTCTCTCCCAGCATGTTACAGTGTCAGGCAGCCCTAGCATACCTCAGGATGTCCCTCCTGGTATGCAGGTGTACACTGCTCGCTTCCCTGTCCCAGGACCCCAGCTCTGCACTGGCTCTGGAATATCTTCCTTGTGCTCCAGCATTTTGAAGCAAACATCCCTGCATTTCCCCTTGCCTCAGCTTTGGACAAAAAATGATGCTCCTGTGGGTGCTTGGACATGTGTCACCCCTGCATCTTGCTAGGTGATGTGGGTGATGAGTACAAGTGTTCTCACCAGGCATTGCCTGGCTTTTCGTGGAGCTGCTGGGCACAGGCAGGGCTTATGGCTGTTTTGGGTTGGTACTTTTTTGGCACTTTGGCTTTGTGCTCTTCTCACAATCCTTTCCTCCTTGCTGTGCCCCTGAGGCGCCCTGCTGCACGTCCTATCCCATGTGCCGTATTTCACACAAAGCTCTGCTCCAGGGAGGCTCCAGCTCAGCTATTTTCCTTCTTCCCAGGTCCATTTCCTGCCTGCATCCCAGTGCAGCCATGCTGGGCACGGCAGTGCGGCTCTCAGTCCTGCTCAGCCTCTTCAACATTGGGAAAGGCCAGATATTCCATGTGGGACCATGCCCAGATCCATCAGTTCAAGAAGAATTTGATATCAACAAGGTGTGAAAAGTTTTCTAAAACTCTCATAGGATTTAGTGAGTTAAGCTAAGGGGGCATGGGACTGACAGCAAACTGCCTGGGTGCAGGGGGTGGTGGCAGGTCTGGTCACACCTTGTGCCACAGCTGTCAGCTGGGTCTGCAGCTCTGCTTACCCCCAGTCCCAACCACCAAGGGGCAAAAACTGTACTGACAAAGGAGCCAGGCTGCTCTGCCTCAGTCCACTCATGCTAAAAACACATCTTTAAACTTTCTTCTGTCAGTATTTGGGGAAATGGTACGAGATAGAGAAGCTGCCCTCAACTTTTGAGAAAGGAAGCTGCATCCAGGCAAATTACTCATTGAAGGAGAACGGGAAGTTCAAGGTGATCAACAAGGAGATGCTGTAAGTGTTTGTGTTTGGGCCATGTGCTCACTGTGGCAGTGGCACTCCTGTCACCTCTCTTGCTGTGCTGGGTGTTCATTTTTCTCTAAATTGCCTGTGTCTGGGGCTGTGGGTGCTGGGGGAGGCACCCTGTAGTTGTGGTAGCTCTTCTGAGAGATATGGGTCTCTGATTCCTGCCAGTAACCTGACGATCACCAGGTATCTGTCTCATTGTCCAAGGTGAGTGATAAGAAAATAGATCAAATGTACATGGACACTTCAGTGTGAAATTGCCTGGATTTTCCCCCTGATGGATTTGTCAGCCCCAGATATGGCTGAGAAGTTGGATGTCCTGGATCCCATTCTGGGGGGGGATCATGAGGCAGGTCATGGGATTTCAGCTACCACCTTGTGCTCCTCCATGCTCAGAAGTGCCTGTGCCCTGTGCTCCCCTCTTCTCCAGGGAAAAGAGACACAGGGAAAAGGGGCAGGGAAGGTGAAGCATATGAGTAGTTTTTACTTAAATATTTGTCAGCCTATTTCTGGAGCATTTACCTTGCACAGGTAGTAACTGCTGTGCAAGGGGATCAGAAATCATTTTCAGTTTAAATCAGTGGTGAAGTGAATGCTTTTCCCTTTATTAGGAAATTAGGATATTTTGCAATTATCCTGAGGCCTCCTGGATTTCTGCACGGACAGATGCTGGTGTTAATTCATCTGTTTCCATCACCAACATGAGCTGTTGTGGGCTGCTGCTGAATAGATGAGAGGGAGCGAGCAGCGAACGCAGCGCTGTCCCCTGTGCTCGTGGCATGGCATGGGGACTTTGTTCTGGCTCACAATAACAACAGAGTAGGAACACATCCCTTGTGTCCAGAGCAGAGCAGCATCCCTGCCATTCACTGAGTGCCCAGCACTGTCTCAGCAGCTCCACTGCTCGGGCTGTGCCTGGCAAACAGCTGGACATTCATTTGCACCCGCATTAATCTGTGTGAGATTAATCCAACCATTGATGCCACTACTGCAGCAGCTCAGGACCTGAAATATCAGGGATATTTTGGGTCAGGTGGGCACTGTGCATTGCTCCAGCATAAGCCCCTTGACCTCTGTTGCTGGCAGCATTTGCTTCTGCCTTCTTGGCTGTTCCTGTTTTACAGGGAAGCATGAAACCTTCCTGCCTGATAGGCAGCGTCCAGGTCTTGAGGCATCCGTGCAAAAACGCAATTATAAGATAGGCAGCTCAAGTCTTAGGGCTTGCGGCCAGCAGGGCAGTGCTCTGAACCAGCAGCCAAAGAAACCCTGGCTCACCACACAGGCACAGGTAATTTGTGTGCAGAGGAATGTGCAGTGACCTGGAAAAAACACAGGTGAATAAACAGACGTGAATACATGCCTTCTAAAACTACCAGGAGCTGAGCTGCTCCCTGGCACATCCAAGATCATGGATGGGATCCTCCCATCCTCCCATGCTGGGCTCCTCCCATCCAGTCAAGAGTGGTCTTGCTCTCCTTCTTCTGTCATTGGAACCAAAGAACATCCTGCTGGCAGGGACACTTGGGGAGAGGCAGCCTGGGGTGCTGGGGTGGTTTTACCTGGGAGACCATCTTCCCAGCTGCACCTGGCCCAGGACCTGCTGTGCCCTGGGTGCTGCTGAAACTATCCTCAGGGATGCTGAACTTTACTAGTACCTATTTCAGCCACCTCTTGACAGGTAGTTGTGTCAGGAGGGATGATTTAGTGAAAGTGAAAAAAGAAATGATCTCCCACTTATTTCCTGGCTTTATTTCTCACCTTTGTCATTCTCCCCTTAGTGCCAATGGCAAAATCAATGAAGCTGAAGGAGAAATCATGCACATGGATGTAAAGCAGCCGGCCAAGCTGGGCGTCCGCTTTAACTGGTGTAAGTGTGTGTGGGGAGGCTCCTCCACTGCCCATGACCTTGGCAGTGCTGTGGTCAGAGTATTGTGCCACGGCACCAGGGGTCAGAGACAGCAAAGCAAGGGGTACAGCTCCCCTGGTGATTTCAGCACAGCAGCAAAGGGTTAAAAGAGACGCTGTGACCAGCAGGCAGTGTTTTGGTGACACTGATATGCCATTTACAGCAACAGCTCCCTCAGTGATGGAGCACTCTTCACCAGCTGATCTCAAAGCAAGAAAGATCAGCAGCCTTGCCATCCCTCCAGGTCATTTCACAGATGGGGATGGGGAGGTGGGGGAGGCAGCCCCACAGTGCTGCACAAGCCAAGAATAAGCTTCTTTCTCTGCACACAGCAGTACAGCTACTTGCCCACGCTTCCTCTACCTACAAGTGGCTTTTAATAAGCATTAATAATATGGTTTTGTTTGCTTGTTCCTTCCCTTGTCACTGTAACACTCAACAGGGGCCAGCTGAGGTAGAGTGCCACATTGCACAGTGCTTTCCTCTATCTGCAGCAACACCAGAAAGTGAGCTGCAGTCTCCCCTTGGATCACTTTTTATTCTGCTCCCTCACACCTTTTTTTTGGCAGTTTCATAGCTCTCTTTCACAAAGGGGTTATTTGGAGAAATGGTAGAAGAGGGGTACTTGCAAAGGAGGTACAACGACTGTTCCATGAGCACAATCAGACTTAATTCTGCTCTGGTACAGCATCACCAGCAGCCATTTCCCTGCAGCATGTGCAGCCCCACCCACCTTCACCAGGTACAAGCCCCAGAGAGCAGCGCTGGGCTCGGCTGTCTCCCCAGTGCAGGGTTCCCCATGGCAGTGGGGGGTGGTTTGTGCTCCTCCTATCACCAATGTCAGCTCCCAGCCCTACAGCTCCTTCCCAGCAGTGTGCACCCTCACACTGGTGAGGCTGGGCTGGCTTTCATCAGCCTGGGCAAACTGTTCAGGTCATTGCGTTAACTTTCCAGCAAGACCTTCCTAGTCAGGGCTTTGTGTCTTTTTCGAGTTCCTCTGGGCAGAACAAGGAGTCCTGGAAAGCTTTCATAAATTAAAGCTCCCTGTACTGACCACGGGTATGCAGCAGCCAAAGTGGGAACAGTCCCAGGAACTGTGGCTGTGGTGCTGCAGAGCAGTCCAGAGCTGGTTACACACGGCACTCACGGTGCCCTCCTCTCTCCTAGTTATGCCTGCTGCCCCTTACTGGGTCATCTCCACTGACTATGAAAACTACTCCCTGGTTTACTCCTGCACTAACATCCTCTGGCTCTTCCACATGGACTATGCCTGGATTCTGTCAAGGGCTCCTGAAATGCACCCAGAAACCGTGGATCACCTGAAGAGCGTTCTCGAGTCCTACAAGATTGACACCGAGAAAATGATGACCACTGATCAAGCCAACTGCCCTGCTGAGATGTAACTGCTGGCATGCAGTGACACAGCACTAGACCAGAGACAAACTTTGTCGCTTGCTTTATTAGCCATTAGAATTTCTCTATGTACCTGAGAAATTTAATAACCTCTTTGCTAACTGTAGTTTGCCAGCCCACAGTCACTCCTTGCTGTCATTCCCCCTATCGCTCTTCCCCTTCTTTTTGTCTCACTCTGATTTTTGCAGTGTAACTGATTGAGTCAGTCTTAATGGGTGAAAGAAAGAAACCCTGAAGTGCAGATGTGTAACTCGGCTTTTACTGTGAGTCCTTCAGCATGTGGATGAGAAAGGGTATGAGTCATGATGTGCAAGTATTAGTCCTGGGGGAAAATCATTCATCACACAGCCCCATGTTTGTTTCCAAATTTTGTCTTGACACTTCTGGGCCTGCCAGGAATCTACAGTGTCTGAGCTACACTGTGGGCACTGCCTTAGCATCACCAACACCCAGATATGGTGGATCAGTCCTGCAGCGTGGGAACTGACACTGGGGGTCTTGAAAGTTTTCTGATGCAGGGCTCTAGGTATATGTTGCTGCTAAGTCAGCAGACCTCCTTGCCAGAAATCAGATCTTGTCCTTTGTATTTTAAATCAAAAATGTCCAGAGACTGAGCATCACTCCATCTCCAGTGTCTAGATGTGTCCTTCTCTTGCCTCTCATGAGATTGGTCCTGCACTCCCAAGGGACCAGCTCTGACTGTACTTGGAAGCAGACATAAAGAGATGGGTCTGCTCCCTTGTTCTCTCTTCCAGAAGCTTTTCCCTGAACACCAGGAGACAGCAGGCTCTGACTGACATCCTGCCCACTGCTGTTGCACGTGTCGAGTGCCCGCTGGCGCTGCATCTGCCCTGGCAGGTGTTCAGCAGGCACCGCAACAACTCTGCTTGAATAGCATTTATGTAACTCATTAAAAATGAAATAAAAATACCTGCTTCGGGCCTTTTGTACCTTTCCAGCTGCACAGCCTTTGCCAGCAGGCTGGGGGGCTCAGTGTGTGGGGCCCCTCCTCTGAGGCCACAGCACTGCCAGAACAAGACTGCAATGAGCATAACAACCACGGCTTGAAGGGAAATGGTTTGTTCCAGGAGCCTGGAGCTCCTTCCAGCTCGCCAGGGTTGCATATATGGACAGCCCCCATCATCTGAGCCATGCCAGCAAATTTGTGTTGTGGCTTTGGCTGAAAGTGACCCCCATCTCCTGCTGCTTTTAATGACATGAAGAAACACTAATGTGAATGTAGAATGCTGTAAATCAGCAGGAAACATTCTACACTTATGTCAGTGGGACCCTGATGGTATGGATGTTCTGCAGAGCACTTTCTTGCCCTGGGAGAGCTACAGGAGCTGAGCAGAGAGCCAGTATGTCACTAATCTTTGCCAGTCAGAGAAGGCCAGGATGGGAGGGACCAGAAACAACTGCCATGTTTAAGTCATTATCCCTTTAAACTTTCAAATCCTAATGCCACTGTTCCTGTGATACAGAATTAAGCACTCCACCCTATTTTTTGGGCTCTAAGGATGATGGACATGCCAGGATACAAACAAATGCAGGGTGGCTCCCAAGTGTGTCAGATTTTGGGTGTAATCATTTCATCACTTCTTCATCGGGTTCCTATTTTCCTTCTCACACTGATGGTGCTGTTGTAGCCTTCATTCCCTGTGCTGCAAGCCCATGGCACAGTGGCTGTGCAGGCACTGAGCCCTAGGGGTGGGAACCTGCAGCCTCATCAGCTGGGCAGCCACTGCCCCTGCATCTGGCTGGGAACTGGGATCTCGAGGTGCTGCTGAGAAATGGGAGTGTTTCACTCAGAGACAAAACCCTGCGATGCCTGGTCACTCTGGAGACCACGCTGGCTCCTTTGTTGTGCCCCAGAGACTGTGACAAACCCGAGCTGCTCTGGCAAACATATTGTGCCAGAGGCATCTCTGCAAGGCAGCACAGAGAGCTCGGGGACACCACGGCACAGCTGCAGCCTGTCCTGCCACGTGCAGAGGATGTCCCCAGCACAACAGCACACACGTGGGACACCCTGCACATGCAAAACTATCCGAATGCGTGTGGGAGTGCCACACTGGCTCAAGCCCCACACAGTCCCAAGAGCTCCATAGATGTGCTGACACCCCCAAGGCAGCACACAGCTCCCGGTGTGCAGGCGCTGTGTGTGGGCACCGGCCCTGTGCACACGCCAAACCTCCTTTTCCATGTGTCCTTATCAAAGCATGTACGTATCTGAGGGGGAGATGCCAAGAAGATGGAGCCAGGCTCTTCTCAGCAGTGCCAGCCACGAGGATGAGAGGCAATAGGCAGAAACTGATGCACAGGAAGTTCCACCTGAATATGAGGAAGAACTCCTTTACTATGCGGGTTACAGAGCACTAGAACAGATTGCCCAGAGAGGGCGTGAAGTCTCCCTCACTGGACATGTTCAAGCACAATCTGGACACAATCCTGTGCAGTGTGACCCCTTCCAGTCTGTCTGATTCAGTGATTCTGTGTCCATGTGCCCATGTACCTGTGTGCCTGTGTCTGTGCGCCCGTGTATCTCTGTGCCTGTGCATCCCTGTGTCACTGTGTCTGTGTGTCCGTGTGTCCATCCGTCCGTGTCTCTGTGTCCGTGTGTCCATGCGTCTCTGTGTCTCTGTGCCTGTGCGTCCCTGTGTCACTGTGTCTGTGTGTCCGTGTGCCCACCTGTCCGTGTGTCCATCCGTCCGTGTCTCTGTGTCCGTGTGTCCATGCGTCTCTGTGTCTCTGTGCCTGTGCGTCCCTATGTCACTGTGTCTGTGTGTCCGTGTGTCCATCTGTCCGTGTATCTGTGTCCGTGTGCCCACCTGTCCGTGTGTCCATCCGTCCGTGTCTCTGTGTCCGTGTGTCCATGCGTCTCTGTGTCTCTGTGCCTGTGCGTCCCTATGTCACTGTGTCTGTGTGTCCGTGTGTCCATCTGTCCGTGTATCTGTGTCCGTGTGCCCACCTGTCCGTGTGTCCATCCGTCCGTGTCTCTGTGTCTGTGTGTCCATGCGTCTCTGTGTCTCTGTGCCTGTGCGTCCCTATGTCACTGTGTCTGTGTCCGTGTGTCCGTGTGTCCATCTGTCCGTGTATCTGTGTCCGTGTGTCCATCTGTCCGTGTGTC
>JACBWW010000018.1:12810858-12891617 GCA_020086605.1 Lanius collurio
CCCGGCCGGGGCGGTGGCGGCGGCGGAACCGGGCGGGCGGCGCGGCCATGGAGGCGCCCTCCGTACCGGACGCCTCGGCGACGGGGCGGGGGCCCATCAAGGGCATCTTGAAGAAGAGCGGCAGCAAGGCATCGTCGGGGGCGGCCGTTGGGGCGCGGCAGACCAACCAGGCCTGCGACGAGGACGAGCACGGGTGAGGCCCCGGCGGTGGTGGGCGGCGGCGGTCCCCACAGGGCCTTCCTCCGGCCGTCCCGCTCCTCCGACGGGCCCGCGGAGCGGGATCAGCCGGGCGGCGTCTCCAGCCGGGGCTGCTGCGGTGCCCCGTGCCCGGGGGGATGCTGCGCGGGCGGGGCGAGGAGTCCGGAGCTCGGCTCCGCTCGGCGATGGGGGTCAGGCAGCGGGAGCTCCTGCCGAGGCTGGAGCAGGGCTGGGAGCAGGGGGATGCCGGCTGTGCACCTGGGCGGAGGCGGGGAGCGCTGCCCGCATGAGGCCCGCGGAAGCTGTCGCCGTGGCTCCTGCCGAGGAGTGGCTGTCACCGTCCAAGTGTGGCAGCTCACAAAGGGTTTTACAGATGCTTCGAGGATAGCTCACAGTGTAGGAAATACGCTTGATTTATTCTCAGCCTTCTCATAGGCAGCTCATTTCTTGTAATCAGAAACGTGTCCCTGGAGAGGGGACCCCTTCTGGGCTGAAACATCATCAAGATGTATTCTCGGTTGGGTGGGATCCATCCGTAAAGATCTCATACTTGAGAATGTGCACAAGCAGAAACAGGAGAATGTGTGGTTTGTTATTTGAATGACATGAAAATCTTGGTTTAATTGTAACATGCCGAGTTAGTCCGGATGTGCAAGAAGTGGTCTAGCTGGCCAGCACCTGTCCTTGATGGGTAAGAACCCTACGCTTTTCTTGATGCACTCAGCATGCGCTGCCTGCTGTGGCTCTGATTCTTCATCAAGTTACGATGAGCAAGGTTTGACCTGAACTCTGTGTTTACAAATTTGCTTTGGACAGTCTTCTTTTTTGGTCACTTGACTCAGTATTGCAAGGACAGAATTAATGATAAAATAAAATGGTCATGCTGTTCTGTTTTTTTTTTTTTTTTTTTTTACTATGGTAATGTTCCTTACCTCGTTGCCTAGTTAAGTCATGAATATAGTCTAGAGTCAGCAAGGTAAGAAAGAAGAGGTTTTGGGTTGCAGTGTTGCTTGTGTTAGCTGCTCCTTTTTCGAGAGAAAAATTTCAACTGAATGAATGAGATGATGTTTTTGAAGCAAGTGACTGTAAGTAGCAATATGTTACACAAATGTGATTTTTTCTTTTCTTTAGTTTTAATGTTGTGTAGCTTGATGTGTTTAGTACCACACCAGACATAAATTAGAACTGGCTATTGGTAGCATGTGTTTCATTTTTTGCAGTTTCTTTTGTACCATCTTGAAAAATGAGTAGAAATTGGAGTATGAACTGATGAGTGTATGGTATATTGGTTATTGCACACAGTAATTTCCTGGGAAGCAGTTAGTGGGCTAGAGTCCAGCTTCTATTTCCTGTTTACCAATGTGAGCCAATAAAGTCACTTAGATTAATTCTGAAATTGCCTTGCAAGTTAGAAGATACTGGCTAAACCTGGCAGGCTGCATTAAAAGGTTTCCTGGAAAGATCAGTACAGGGTATTTAAAGCTGGTTTCTGTGCAGGTATTATTTTTGACTGGCAGTGTATCAATATAACAGTGTTATTTCTGATTTCAGCAAAACAATTTTATTTTTTGAAGAATGATAAGTAGTACAGTTGTGATTTTCCTTTGAGATTAAAGATTAGTTAATAAATTCAGGTATCTGTTTTTGTAATTCTGCTTATTTCTAATATTGAAATTCAGATCTGAATATCTTTAAAAAATATTTGTAGATGAAAGAGCTCACCATGTCAGCTGTCTTCTTTTAAAGTACCATGTTCAGTAGAGCTTTCATATACTTGCATCATTACTGACCTTGTGCTGCTGTTAGTGATGGTAACATTGTTTGGAAAACTTCCTTAATGAAAATATGATGCAAGAGGGAAGCCTGAGAAATTTGGACACCACTGGAACTGCATCCTAAGAGCTGAGATCATGGTTTAATGGCAGATGTGTTCTTGGCATTCCTGGGGTACAGCATTTTTTGCCTCCAGACCCCTGTAAGAGCCTATGAGTGATTGGATGTGATATTTTACAAAGGAATTATAGAAGTGTGTGTGCACAAGCAGCTGTGTTGGAAGAGGTGAGTCTGCTATGCTAGGAGCAAGTGAGGTGTGAGAGGTGTTCCTTGGCTGCTGCTAAATTTCTTGCCTGTCCACACAACCTGGTGTGGTGTCAAATGAAGTTACTGTGTATTTTTAGAAATGTGAGAAAATACAAGTGATAATTTCCAAGATTTTTAAAATCTCATTTTCCTAAGGAAGATTAGATTTCCTATTTCTATATCTTAAGGGGTGTCAGGATGCATTTCCCTGTGATGATCCTAAGCTATGTCATTAGTGTTGTGCTGTGCAGACATGCCTAAGCATGCAAAACTGGAGACAGACGAGGGAGGTGTGGGTTTTCAGAGCACTTAGTCATTCTCCTGTGATGGCTTTTTACAAGCAGGGGTGAAACAACGTGTTTGTCTCTTTGCCACTAATGACTTTTTTTCCCTCAGGTGGACTTTTAAGTTATGCTTTGGGAGGTACTCCACAGCCAAGGCTTTTAGTGTTGGAATCTGAGTTTAAAAAAATGAGTGTGAAAAACTAAGACACTAAAAACTCGTTCAGTCTTTTATTTATGACTCACTGACTTGCTTTCTGTGGGCTGTCTCATTTCCAGAGCAGTGCATGCCAAAGGGATTGTTCCAAGACTGGCAGTATTATTATTAGGTGGAGTTTTGAGCCTGGGCTATAAACCTTGACGTGCTCTGGGCAAGTGAACACAAAGCATGTGATGGGAGTTTTTCCTATCTGTTGTATTTCCTCTTCAGCTGAGCTCTGTCTCTTTACAGGGGCCATGTACCCTTCATAGCATAGTCCAAGTGCTCTGGCTGGTAAAATCCTCACTGTGCAACCGAGTGAGCATCTTGTGTTGGTCATGGATGAACTTTAGGCTGTGTTTAACTGGGAATTTTTTGACTCCTAACCACACAGCTTTGAATGAGTGGCGTTCCTAGACTGGAGCTCTTGCTTTGTCATCATGAAGCTCATGACTCCCCGCCCTGCCAGAGCCACGATCTGACTCACGTGTTGTCCGCTTATGCTGCAACCCTTGTGTTTGCACAGAATGATTAAATGGACCTGAAGCCTCGAACATGAGACCTTGGCACTGGTTACTGTATGCTGAGGGGATTAAGATCACTCAGTTTGTATTAATTTCTGGAGTGTAAGCCTGTGGCATGTAGGATTCAGCATCAACCCTCACATCTATTTTTTTTATCTTTGTTTTTTTCCCCCCACATTGTATTATGTAGTAATCCTGTAAATGTAGAATGTAGTTTGTGCTTGGAATTTTGCTTTATCAAGTTTGTTTTAGAGCTAATATTCTGCTCAAGAGCACTTGTGTTATTGAGATTGAATATGTCTTTCAGAACTGTTATTGGAGCGGTCTGTGTTTAAACAAGAGCAGTTAAGTGGAAGTCTTCCAGCCAACTGCCCTGCCCCCCCTGAAAAAAACCAAACAGCAACCACCCCAAACCAAACAACCCCCCCCCCCAAAACCCACAAAGTCCTGTAATGTTTGCTTCCTTAATTAATAATTTGCAACAAGAATATATTAATTTGTAAAGTAATACTAAATCATGGAATTACTGTATTATTTTAAAATTAAATTTATTGCCTTAATCTAAGGGAAAGACCGCCTTATATGAAGCTTGCAATAACCTTTAGAGAGAAAATGTGTAACATGGTGGTTTGTGTTGATTAAACATTTTTTTTTGTGGCTTTTAGACCAGTGGAGACAGGGCTCTTCCTCTGGCCACAAGACAGTTGCTTTCCTTGTGGCTTATATATTGTCAGTGAGTGGTCAGTGTGGGTGTGCTTAAGTTTCTTCAAATATACATAAAATGGTACATTTTCTGGTTGACTGAGAAAATTCTAAATAATGTGGCATCACTGGTGCCTGTCTGAATAAAATGCAAAACTCCCTCCTCTTAATAATAGCAGTGAATCAGTTGGCTTATGATTCCAATTTAGGATGACAAAAGCAGTATTAATAACCAGCTTGTTCTGTGCTACTTATTTCACTGCAGGAGGAGATTTGTTGGTTGTTATTGTTTATGTAACAGTTTTGCTAATAATCATTCCACCTTCTGCTACAGAGGTGAACTGAAAGGTATCAGGTTCTGTTGAAGTCTTGTGAGTTGTAATAAGGGGAAGAATTCTCTTTTTACAAGCTACTGTAAAATCAAACCGTTCACAAGATAGTCTTTGAACAACAACAGGAGTCTCTGAATTATATGAATATGTTTATAGATCACTGAGTTTTATTTAACTGTTGTGACTTGTTAGGAAAATTAAGTTGCACTGATAATTATCATGACTTAAGTATGTATAGAACAGTATTCAGTAGTCATACTTTAAACATGTCTCTGTGTCATAACAATAGGTTTTTTTGCACTTAGTATGTAGTAGAGATCAGATGATGTTTTAAAAATTCCTTCTCTGGTAAAGCAAAACTAATTGTTTTAGAATATAAGAAAATTTAACTTTCTTTTCTTATTTCAGTAAAAAATCTCAGAAGTGGGATGAAATGAACATCATAGCTACATACCACCCTGCAGGCAAAGATTATGGCTTGATGAAAATTGATGAGCCAAGTACTCCTTACCACAGGTAAAGTGTTGTCCTGCATGCTGCCAGGTGGAATTGTGGGTTTAGAGCAAGATTTACTTTGTGAGTGATGTAGTATTACTGGGTGTATGCAACATACTCAGATCTACAAAGCTTCTAAATAAGGAGAACAGTCTAAAAGGACAAAATGTAAAGGACAAAGTTTAGCAGGTTTGTTCTAGCAGACTTTAGGCTTTGAATGGAATAAATAAGTCTGACTTGTATTGATTTGATTTTTTTCAGTACTAGAATATAATGCTGTTATATCAATATTTAAAGTAGATTTGGAAAGTTTTTAAAGCACTAAAGGAGTCTTTTAATTGAGTGTTGTAATTAATTGAATGTTGTAAGGTTTTGACTGTTTTCTTGAGCAAACTACAAACTTGAGCAAATTATTAAAAAAGGCTTTTTGTTTGCCCTCCCAGCATGATAGGAGAAGATGATGAGGATGCAGTGAGTGATTCAGAATATGAGCCCTTAAGAGCAGATGTGTTGAGTAAAAAGTAAGTATTGTAATAAAAAAATTGTCTAAATGTTAAGATAATCTGCCCTTTCCTGGGGTAGACTTTATGGAAAGTCATTGCTGGCTTCTCTAGAAGCTGCATTTTTGCTATTGTCAAATTAAGTAGTTTTCAGGGTTTGATAGTGCTACTGGTAATTTAAACCTCTTGCAGGTTGTTACTACATATAAATACGGCAAAAATAATGAACAAAGCTGTTTGTATGAGTGTTCTGAAATGTCATGTATTTTAAATAGTGGAAAACTTGCTGTTTCAGCATTTTGTATTGCATGCTTTATGTAGACTGGCAGCTGCAGCTGAAGGTAGAGGACCCAAGATTATAGCAAGGCAAGAAGAAAGCAGTGAGGAGGAAGATGATGATGAAGAATTAACACCTGAAGAACAGGGTAGGCATAGGTTGTTTTCTTTCTTTTCTTTGGACTATTTTCCTATAAATAGTTTCAGATTTTCAGTAAGAAATATTTGTGAAGAAGAAGTACTATCAGAAAAATGTTTTGATTTGAAAATAGAGATAAATAGTGTTTGAACAAAGATGCTGCTTGTTTCTAATCAGGAACATTTGGTTTGGGATCTACATATAAACAGGAATTTGCTGGTGTTGGCTGCCTCCCTGTATACAAGCTGAAGATGTGGGAATTCCTGCTAAGGCACCTCAAATAAGAAGTTCTGGTTTGGGGATGGAGGAGTAGTTCTTAATCTGAACATATTTCAGGCAGACTTACTTCATTGAGTATCACTGCAAATAAAATGCTGCTAATTGCTTGCAAACATACAGATGATATTTCTGCTGTTCTCAAAGCAACTGGTAGATGGATGCAGTAGGAAGTCAACAGTTATTCCAAAGCAAATAGCATGTTTAACATAGAAGTTGTTTCATGTTAACTTGGACTAGAACGTTTTGAGGGAACAGTCAAACAGTACTTCTGAGGTTTCAGGGTTGTATTATCTAGCTGGTGCTTCTCAAATTTCCTAGCCTCAACTTTTAGTGTGTAACCTTTCTATACTAAAGGAAGAAAAAGAATGAAGTTATGGGGCCGCCAGTAAGCAAAGTTTATTTTAATTATAATGCATTACTGCTGGAAATGCTAATGTTTAATATATGGAGCAGAGTTGGCTTCAGGCCATGGGGAAAGTGGAAAATATTTTCTTCAACATGTGGTAAATATATTTCTCATAACTGACCTTTGGTGGCTAGCCAGGAGTCAAGCCACACATCTGCAAAAGTTCATCTTCTATCCCAGCAGTATGTCTCAATTTGTCCTTGAGATTACTTAGAAACAAGGCTTGTGAAACTTTGGAGCTTTGTGTACTTTTACCAGATGCTTCTTGTGGTTCAGACTTGCTCTTAGTTTCAAACAGGTCCTTTTAGAAGTGCTTCAGAGGTTCCAGTACATCAATTACTATCCTTTTTGTAAGTCAGACTATTTTTAAAATAATGCTCCACTGCTTGAAGACAATAATTTTAATTCAGTGAGTTCCTCTATGAAGAAGATATAAGTTGATTTTTTTAAGGGAAGAAATAAGTACTTCCATTTGTTTGTTCACAGAGAAAAAGAAACAGTTTGAAATGAAGAGAAAAATGCACTACAATGAAGGAAGAAACATCAAACTGGCAAGGCAGCTCATTGCAAAAGAACTCCATGGTGAAGAAGAGGAAGATGATGAGGATGAAGAGATGCGTGATGCTGCAGATGTAGAAACAATGAGTACAGAAGCTACCGAAAATGGTGAGCTACTGATTAATTAAAAAGCACCTGTAAGTACTGGTGGCCCTTTGAGCTGTTGGGAAAAGAATATACTCAAGTGTGAGAATGACTAGAAGGAGTACAGTAACACTCAATAAGCAATGTTGCACACTGTCTTGATAGGTAGATTTGTAGCATGGAAAAAAAACTATCAATGTTCATAAATAGCATGTAGGCTTTTGTTTGTTGTGACATAACAGAAAAACAAACACCTCCTGCTTCTTACCGCTTTCCCAACATAACTGACTTTGGCTAGTGAAGTTGCCAGTGCCCTTTTTAAAGGAGGAGCAGTCTTGTACTGATCATTTTGGTGGCCACATGGGAGAGCCTGGCTTTTTGTTGTGGGTCATTTCCCATTCTGCTCCCGATCCATCTTGTAGCCAGCAATGGGAAATTACCATCAGTGTTTCCTCCCTGTTGAGAGGACTCTTATCTATCTTCCTGAGGAAGAACACTGTAATATAAAACTGCTGTTAGGCCTTCAATAGAGACTTGTCCTTTGGCAGAAATGTTCATTTCTATAGTATGGGATAAGACTCTCAACTTTGCTTTTAGTGCAGCTACTGGAAGAAAGTGTGGGATGTTCAGGTGGGAGCTGTTGCTGGAACCTGGTTCAAGGCTGTCTCTTCATAGGAAACTCCTAAAACTATAGAGGCTGATACCTTCTCCTTCATCTTTAAACTTCTCTCTGGGTGAAAAGTCTAAGACTTCTGTGTTGGTATTCTAGTGAATAATTACAGTTCACTCCCCACCTCTTTATGTAACAGCACTTTGAGTAAGTTTTTGGCATTAAAAAAACACACATCTGTTGTTCATGAGACTGGTGGCAGTGAAGTCTGTAAGCCTCGTTCATCAGTGATTGGCAAAGCTATGAGATATTAGCATGGTCTGCAGACTTGGGAAGATGCTGCATGGGCTTAACTTGGTTCACATCTGCTTTTCACAACCATGTGAACTAGGAACTCTTCTAAAATTCATTTAAATCCCACGCAATAAAATAGTGATTTGCAAAGTTGCGTGTTTAAGTTCTGTGAATTGCACCTTTTCGTCCTGTTATTTATTACAGGAGGACTAATTCCTTCACAATTATTCTGAAAGGGTCATTTGGTATGTGTCTGAGACCCATTACTGGACTGACTTTATCCAGTAACTTAACATAGGCCTTATAATGGCTATTTACTAGAACTTCACTCTCCAGGGGAAAGGAGGGCTCCAGTAGCCAACCGTATGACCTTTCTGCATGGCCTGAAGCTGCCATCTCTCTGCACTCTGCTGTAAAACAGAGGCAACTCCGCTCCCCAGCTGCATTCGCCAGTGGAAAGAAGGCAGACCTTTGCAGCATTTTTCCATCTCTATTGTTGAAGTCCATTCCACCTTCCTCATAACCAGCTTCAGAGCCACAACTGGTAATTATCAATTTCAGACTGCTCATGGCTAATAGATTCCATTAATGTAACTGTGTGCCAGTGTAGCAACCTGTTAACTAACTGGTTCACCTCCACAATATACCATATAGAAGTTCTTTCCATTAACCTGATTCTCAATTCTTCACTTTTCTATCATTCTGCTTAAACCTTCATGTTTTGTTATCTCCTAATCTCTATATCAACTATCACAGCCTTTAATCCCTGTCCTTGATCAGTTCTTCTGAGGTTAAGTACTGGTCTCACTTTTGTAGCAGCTGGTAAATGAGTGTCCTCAGACAGATTATGTGACAGGGTTGGGCAAAGGATGATGGGATATGGACAAAACTGTTAACAAACCAATCTTCTGCCACTGCTCACATTTTAAGAAATTCCTACATTGATATAAGAAATGTTCACCACATAGCTGTGTTAATGTCAAAGTTTTACTGAAATAACTTTTCTAAAATTACATTATTTATTGCTCTCTCATCTGTATTCTGAGGGCACAGAAGAATCTCCTTATTCATAAGTGTTAATTAAAGCTACAGAACATTTCTCAAATAGATGGCTTTAACACTTGTTGCTTGGGTTTTTTTGTCATTGTGCTTTTGGTCATGCTGTGCTTTTAGTTACATTAAGCACTTGAGCATTTAAAAATTAGGCTGTTTCCTTTGTGGAATTAAATCAAAATACTATTAATATTCATGTTCCTGAGAACAGTATATGGAAAGATTATTCACCTGGATAGCTTTCAAAGAGCTCTTTGACTTGAAATTGTATTTTAAAGTGCTTTCGTCTAGAGCAGAAAAAGGAGGGTTTCCTTACTCTTGTACTGGGTGATGCAGGCACTGATTTTTGCAATGGCTTGTTTTGCCTTCACTCTGTTAAACTAACAGCCCTGATGCTTGCTTTTAACTGCAGAGAAAATCTCCTGGGTTGTATTGTAGCTGTATTTTTTCTATATTCTTCCATGACTTGAATTCTTGGGAAGTTGTGCAGATCATGAGGTGGTGTGGCTGCCACTCAGCTATTATGCCAGTCAGTCTATGTGAGTGAGAGCTGCCATGCAATGTCTTTTTATTCCAATGGAATAACACGACTTTGTAGTACTGACAATTGTTGCAGGTAAAGATGTGACATAACAGGCCTTTCCTAGTGGTCTGTTGTGACTCTGGGGTTCCACTGGCTCCTGAGTTGTTTTTCAGGCAATTTGAGAATCTCTTCTCACTTGGAATTTTTTTATCCATGAAGATCCCTTAAAGATTCTGTGCTTCTCTTACCTGATATTCCTTTCTACCCTCTAATTCTGTCTGGTTTGTATTTGAGTATAACTAACAGTACTCTTCTAAACTCTACACACTGCTTTCAAAGAAAGGGCTAAAGACTTAGGGCAGGCTTAAGGAGGCTCCTGTTAGATACCACTAGGTCCACTAATACAAGTTGCACTTCTTGGTTACAGACTGAGATTTCTTGCTGATTGAAATGAAGATGGCCAGTCCAGTCAGTGATGGTGAGAACTCTTTGCATATTTTTGCTCCTGTCTTCATTGTGGCTACGAAGTATTTTAAATGGATGGATCATTCCTTTCTTGCCTCAAGTAGCCATACCTTATCCCATGCATATGGATTCCGGCAGCCAAGCTCTTTTGTGGAAAAGAAAGTAGAAGTTGTAACAGACTGCATATGGCAGGGAGGTTGGAGCTGGATGTCCTGTAAGGTGCCTTCCAACTCAAACCATTCTGTAATTCTATATTTGCTTGCTTCAACATTTCAGCTTCTCTGGCGACTTGCTATTTATGACTCCATGAATAACATAAATAGACTTTGCCAGCAGAAGTGACCTTTGTTTCTCTCCATAAAAATCTTCCCTTTAGAAATTCTCTTTGAAAGCACTAAAGGAAATATTTGTGATGTAGGTAAATTTAAGCATGATGATTTCAGTTCAGACCTATCTTCTACACAAAATTATCAGCCAGAGGGTGTTGTCTGTAGCAGTTCAATTGACAAGCAGTAAGGCTTTTGTTCTCTCCCTCTGGTTCATTTAGCTACATTGCTCTGCTAACCCTGCTCAGATGGCACCCAGCAGCTGAGCTGTCACTGACTGGGTGTGTCCTTTGGCCTTTGGTAGATAGAGAATGTGTTTTCTTAACCAGGGCAACCATCACCCTAAGGACGAATTAAGTGAGAAGGCTGGGAGCATACAGCAAACAGTTCTGCTGGTTAACTGTGCTGTTTGCTTGTTAAACTGCATGTTACCAAATCTAACTCATGCCCTAGCCTAACTGCCTTTTAAAAACATTATCATCATTTTGATGAGGTATTCTTTGATCAGCACTAAAGACAAGTTTCCTCTGATTTATTGCTGTGCTTTTGCTCAAGACCATGAGTGTAACAGCTTCCTGAAAACACAACTGACTGTGCTCCTTCATGTATAAACTTGGGGTTTTTTTTTATTTCAAGTGTCTCATGTGGAACTGAAATTTGACCTGGGAAATACTATGTTTGCTGGTGTTTCAGGAACCTCAAGTGTTAGTTCTAAATTCTTGAGTTAAATTCTCCCAGTTCCAGAGGTGGTGAGCAATCAATGCTTGGTGTGTTGAACAGTGGTGCTGGCCATCTATTTAGAGCATGAAGATGAAATAACTATTTTATAAGTTTCTGCACTCTCCAACTAGAAGCTTATAGATTGCTAAGATGGGTTGGCAAACATTGTCTTTGGAGAAGCAAAGATGATTTCAGGACGATATTTTTGTGTGTTGTGAAAATATTCAATGGGTGTGAAGAATTATCTATTTTTTGTAATCTTTCTTACGCAGCACATGTTACTCGTGACCAGCTGGAAAGTAGAGCACACAGCATAGAAGAAATCTGTCCAGAACTGTAACTGCTTGTCAAAGACACAAATATAAACATCGCTTCATGATTTTTGCAATTAAGGCTCTTAAGAAGCATATCAGTTGCAATGTTGTATTGCCAAGAATGTTAATTTTAGATGTGTCCATTAGGCAGAAAACACTGTCTAATTGATTTATTCTTGTGCCTAGTATTTCATGGAGAATACTGCTTCATAATCTGTTCAACCAGAATGGCGTTCCCTGTATGTGTAGCGCTGATTATCTTGCGTGGTGTACTGTTACTCTTGCTTTGAAACACTCACTGTCTTTTGGTTTTTCACTATTTATTTGAGAGTGTCCTAGATGTGGTGTCTCATATGGAAAGTTTTGGGATTCAAGAGCCAAACGGTACAGCATATATCAGATTGACATGCACGCTATTTATCAGATGTGTTAAGCAGTTTAAAAAGGGATTATTCAAGTCCTACAACTTTTGTTTGTAAAGTGTTGACCTGTTAATCTAGATTTCAGTATATTTTTACCTGCACTTTGCCAGTCTTTAGAACAAGAGCTATGTTATTTCTTAAGAGCGGTGTTTGGAACTGGTTGTTAGTTTCTGAGTAAAGCAGTACTAACATTTGGTGGAGGGAATGTTTTTACACTGGAAACGGCTAACTTGAACTTTGCATTTAACTGTCAGAACTACTTCCATTGGGACTGGTTGTTTTGTGGAGCTCACTCTGGCTTATTGTGAGAACATGCAAGTTCCCTCCAGCTTTTCTCTTAAAATCACATCCACTGTTACTCTTCTGGCTCTTATTTCAAATGTTTGGTTCTTTCCAGTTGCATGAACATTGTTTGTGCTGTTAGCACGTGAGGAAAAACACCCAGCCACGAGGAAATACACATCAGGACTGTGAAGATGTGCTGAGCTTAGGCCCTGGCTATTCTTTATTAAAGATAACTGCTGTTGATCTACTCGTTTGGGGTTGGGAACTTCCATACTGAAAACCACTGGTCTAAATCTTCCTGTGTCCATTGCAACTCACAGCAACTGCTTTTGTAAAATGAAGGCTTTTTGGAAGCTAGAAGGGAAACTGCCTAATTCAAATACTTGTTTACAGTGTGGTTATATAGCCGTAAAGAGGGATTTTTCACCTCCAAATTGCTGTAAAAACTTCCCACTAGGTGGAATTTGACTGGTGAATGTTCCAGTATTCAGAGTAGTTCCTGGGTTTTATTATACAAATGAAGAATACACTTAAGCTTTAGCTTGGTTATGAAATACAGTGTATATCTTAATTTTGATCTGAATTTGATATGTTGCAAAAATCCATATAGTTATATGGATCTATTTTAAAATGTCTTTTTCTCCACTGTATATGTGAAGTTTGAATAAAGGAATGAAAGTTATTTTACAGTTATATACATTCTCAAGTGTGAGCTTTCCTGGAGTCCCAGAGAAATTGAGAGTGAATAAGGTGATAGAATGCTGTGCTTTGAAAGATTTTACAGGAAAGATTCATTAGACTGGATGCATTGCCAAAGATAGCTGTGGGTTGTGCTAACTGGGTTTTGTAGCATGCCTTTCCCAACTATCTCCTCTCCTTAGTAGGTAACAGGGTTAATTAATCTTCTAAGGTCCTGAATCAAGATTAATAGCATCTTTTCACAAGAAAGTGTTGAACTCTTGATTCTGGCCAGTGTAGTGATGCTAATTTTTCAACATGGAGAATGCTATTTCTTCTTGTATCAAATGTGATCATGTCTATAGAGGAAACAAGGGCAAAGAGTAAGCATTTAGATACTTCTGACTCCTCAAGTAATTTACTGTAGCTTTCAGTTTGGCTCCCAAGAATAGGATATCAAAATGTCAGGTTTGTACCCTTTATATACCAGTTTGCAGTGTTCAGAGTGTGCACTGAACTGTATTTCAGACTAGGCAGCTGCTGGCCTGGCCTGCCACAGCTGGGCACTGAAGTCCTGCCAAGAGCATGGCAGAGCTCAGCAAAGCCGTGTCACTTTCAGACTGAGCATGGATGGGTTGATCAATGTGTGCAGGTAGCACCGATGTGTTCTGTGAGGCTGTGGAACATATCACTTGTACTTTGTGCTAAGTACACAAGGGTACTTTGTACCTGCAGTTAAGGTAGAATCCAGCAGCAGCAGCTCTTACCTGAGCTGATGTCCTGCCCTCCTTGGCTCCCTACTTTCTTGTGTCCAAGGCCATTTTGGTGCTCAGCAGGGCTTCTTTGTGCCTTACAAGGTCTAACAAACAAATTTGCTAACTTGCAATAAAGACCTTTCCTGTAATGGCTTCCAAAATCTTAAATGAAACTAGTATGTAGCTTTGAGGGAGGTACACAAATGCATGAAGATGCTTTTAAATGAACCACATAATGTATAGCAAGTCTCTTCATCACTCAGGTGATTTTGAACTGTGTAGGAGATGTCCCTTTTTCTGTGCCACCAAGCACCTAAGTTCCAAGTTTGATGCCATTTTGAAACTTGATTTAGTTTGGCGTTTTATTAAAGGCTTTGTTCTCTTCATTCTTCTCAGTGCTCGCAAAAATTCTGTTCACGGTGCTTCTTCATCTTCCTCAGTGGGAGTGCAACCTGATGTCCCTGACACTGCTTCTGATTGAAAGGCTGGTTTACTTGGTTTTCTCTGCTTATACCTTGAAGCATTTTAAAAGCTAAATCTGGCAAGTTTTACTTTGCAGTAGCTCCCAGAAACTCCATATAGCTTTTTTACAAAGGGATGTCTGATTTCCCTCTGTGTGAGAAATATCAGTTAGAGTTCCCTGCTGAATGGGGACAAGAGAACAAATGCTTTTTCTCCTTTTACCTTTAATGGGGACTTAGCTTGCACGCACATCCTTATCTTTAGGTGCATATGGTACTCATTTGTACAATACAGAGTGGTGTGAAGAGGAAACAAACACAGCTCTTACGTGGACAGTGAGCTCCACAGCACCATTAATTGTGAAGCTTCTTGCACAGGTTTAAGTCCTCAAGCTACATCCTGTTTAGAGAAAGCATTTTCAGTACGCTTCCAATAGGAAGATCACTTGCAAATAAGAGCCTTAACTCATGTGTATAGTGGGTTTTTTTCTGTCTAGTTTCTTTCCCACCAACTTGTACATAATTCATAGAAACTGCAGATACTTTTTCCACAGCTCACTCTCTCATGTGAAACTTGGACATCTTACCAGAACCCTTTGTTTCTGTAACACGCTTTTTTGTGGTATTATGATGCCACCTCACAAATGTAATTATTCTGTTTGAAACCAGTATTTATTAACATAAATAAAACCATTGTTTTCTTTACTGCCTTATGGCACTAATACTAATGTAATGTTTGGCTTCTTGGAGCTCTTCAGAAGAAACTGACAGCTAAAATTTGCAGGTGTGTTCACAGATAAATTCTTAAACCAGTATTACAATTTCCTCATGACTGCCATTTAGTGTAACTTTGATGTAAATCGGTTTGTTCACACAGTCAGATTTGCTGGCTTGCCTAGACCTGAGGGTAGATCTGGTAACCTGAGTCATGAACTTAAGATAGTAGCACAACAGAAAATGTTGCATTTTTCAAGGTATTTTTCTTAGTGTGTTGTAGGATTTAAGTACAACTGGTCTGTCTCTTCAGGGTCAACACTGAGTCATCACTCGCTAGCATGGAGTAATGGAAAATGACTAACACCGACTACTCCTTAGGAAGTAAAACTATTCTCCAAAACAGAGCTGGGCTCTTTCAGTTGCATACTTTAGTTGAAAAGGGATTTCACAACATAATTGCAGCCTTAGTCTTACAAATTTTTTTTTAACATGCTGCTTGTCCTGAGTAGGTGTGACTTGAATCGCTAATGAAAATAGTGGTAGTTTGGCTAGTTTTGGTGAGGGACAGCCCGCAATAATAACACAGTTCTTACATCTGTGTAACTTGTAGTTTGGTTCTGACATTTCACCAGTCTTAGAAAAAGAAAAAACCTGACACCCTAAACCATAACTGACTGAACCAGAAATTGTCCCTCTGCTTCTGTGAAAGGACCCCTTAACTGAGGGAGGGACAGTAAGGGTACAATAGGCATTCAGCTTCTTGGAAAGAAGTCTTATGTTCCCCCTCCATCCTTCCATATCGATTGTTTCTCCTTGTAACACTGAAGGGAAGTGGGGGAGAGAGAATGGGAAGAATATGAAAAAAGGAAAGAAATAAAAAAATAAGTGAAACTTAGTGCATATGCTGGAGTGAGGTGTGAAAGCTGCAGGGGATACTTGGGCTTGCTGCAAGCAGGTATGGCAGTTCCTCAAGCTCCTGGAGAAACCAACAGTGAACATTATCTTGTGTCAGCTTCCCAGTGCGGCGTCCTTATGACTGTAGGATGGAGCCTGTGAGGTGTGACTGCTTCATCTTTGACAAGTTTAACTTGGATAGCAACTTTAACTTCTCTGTCAGTGCTTTGAGGAGTGGGGATTGCTGGTGCTCCTTTGTCAGTTTTACATCTGGGAACAATAATCAGTGCCTAACTGGTTAAAGATCTTCTTCTGTATTCTCATAAACGATCAGAAATCTACAACATTCTGCTGTCCTTCACTGCAAACTGGAGAGGACGAGCATGGTCCTGTTCACTCCGATTCACTCTCCTTCAAAATATGATCCATCCCAGTTCAGAAAGAATTCTCGGACAAGGGTTTGGTAAGAAACCCAAACATGCACACTTGACAGTCCTTGACAAGAAAACCTGCGGTTTGCATTTCTCCGTCAAGAACTCTTTTTGAGTGTCCCCCAAGAGTTACCTCCTCGATCTAGAAGTGAATCACACTGGAAAGCACACGGAGCTGGAGCTTTCTTCCCGCTGGTGGCACCCTCGGCAGGGACACTGGCTGCCCACGGGAGCGTGTGTGCCCACGTGAACCAGTGTGAGTCTACGTCAGCCACTGTGTGTCCCTGTGAGCCCGAGGTGCTCTGCCACCGCAGTGCCCGCCCCGCCGTCCCCTGCACCGCGCGGGGGCTGCGCGGCTCGGCGGGGCCGACGGGCGGGGCCAACGCTGCGGGGTGGGGCTCGGCTGAGGGACGCGGGTCGCTCTCCACCGGGTACAGCTGCTCAGGGGCGCGGCCGGGCCTTGCCGTGCGTGTCTCAACGCCGAGGGAGAGGTTCCCCCGTTTAATAAAGAGCTTTAATTAAAAAAAAAAAAAAATCAAGCAGCTACCGACAACCGGCTGAGCAGGGCCCGGTGCCCATCCCGCCCCCGGCAGCGTCACGGCGGCGAGCGCCGGGCGGGCCGGGCTGTAGCGTCCGTTGCGGACAGCAGCGGCGATGGAGCTGCCAATTGGCGGGAGGCCCGGCTGTCACTCTGAGCCCGCCGGGGCGGGATTGGCTGCTCTCTCCGGGTGGCCACGCTTATTGGCTGCTCTCCCCGCTGAGCCCTCCCCTCTCTCGTTGTGATTGGCCGGTGCGCCCCTCGCTCTCGTGGGCGGTCGCTGCTGGCTGCCCGGGCCGTCAATCGCGCCCGGGCGGGGCGGGCACAGGGCGCTCCCGCCAGGGCCCCAGCCCCGAGCACCGTCCCCGCCCCCCCGCCCCGCCCGCCGGCCCTGGCCCGGCCTCGCCTCGCCTCGCCCCGGGTTCGCCGCGCCACCACCGCCAGCAGCCGCAGCCGCGGAGGCAGCGGCGTGCCCTGCCACCATGAAGGTGACCGTGGACTTCGAGGAGTGCCTGAAGGACTCGCCGCGCTTCAGGTGCCGCGGAGAAGGGGCCGGGCCGGGGTCGTGCCGGGGGACAGGAAGCGGGGCCGAGTGTGTGCGGGGCGGGCCGGGCTATGGGGGCCCTAGGGGTGACAGGTGCTGGGGATCTGTGGTCAGCCGGCCTTGCGTTGAGGAGCTGGCAGGGGCTGTTGTGGGTCCTGCTGGGGTGTGGGGGTTCTGGGAGTGGGGATGTGGGAAGTGCGAGAAAAAGGGGCAGCATGTGTGGTAGGTGGGACTGGGTGGGCAGTGTGCGGTGTCTGGGGCTCGTGTGGAGGTAGCGCAGTGTGAAGTGGGCACTCCTGGGGTCACTCGCCTTTGAGGAGATGGGGTTGAATGGTGGCGGGCGGCTGGTGCAGGGAATGCTCGTCAGCCGAAGCAATGTCAGCTGAGACTCAGGAGGGTGTGCTCTTTGGTGGTCTATCTTCCGTTCTTCAGAGTTGTGCTCACACTTCAGTTCCCAGTGTCTCCTGCCTGCGTCTGCTGCATGGTCCGTATTCGGTGTGTCCTCTGTTGGGGTTCCAATAGCAAACAAGCTCAGTATCATCTTACTTCCTGTTGTCAGAGCAAGGCATGCACTGCTTTGTTTTTCCCCACTCGAGTGATCAGTTGTCTGTCATTGCTGTAGGGTTACTTCTGCTTATATCAAGCAATTTTCCCCTTACGTTTTTACCCATTGTATATATATATATATTATACCATTGTATCTACTCAACATAATTGTGCCTCTCTGTGGGATGTGTGGCTCGTCTGTGCCTACATACACCTACTTTCTTCTGTGCCTCGTATTACACTGCTAGTTGGTGGAGACGCAGACAGTTCCATGATGTGATGTGTCACTGCTGTGCCCCTCCTGCCCCATGCCAAGCCCATATCTCGAGTGCCTGTGGCTCTGTGGTGAGCTCTGGCTGTAGGGGGAAATAGTACTGCTCTTTCTCTGCTCTCTGGCTGTATGTTCACACCTCCTCTTTGTGTCAGCTTTAGCAATGCTGTGGTTTCTGGGATGTAGAGGAAGTTGGAGAAGGAAGGTTGGTTAGTTGAATGGCTTACCCTTGGCAGAAGTTGGAGTTCCTGTTCTTCCCTCCTTTGCTTCTGTCTCTGCTGCCAGTTTGTCCCTGGCTGCTTCTCCCACGGGTTTTTTGGTAGCTGTGACGTGCGTTGTTGGATCCTTCAGTGAGCTGGGTGCCCTGGCAGAAGAGACTAGATGGTTCTCTGCCAGGTTAGTGAGTTGTGTCAGCATCTCAGTGGGTGTGAAACCTACTAAAGCTTATGGGGAGTAGAGAGAGGAAATTGACTGCTAGAAGCAAAGCTAGAGGAAGGTGGTGGAGAGTGAGACCTCCCTTAGAGCAGCAGGGAACTTTTGCATTGGCTGAGCTGTTTCACAAAACATTGTCCTGAGGTGGACATGCTTGCTAGTGTGTTTACTTTCTGAGACAACTGTATTTAGTGTTGGTCCATCGCATTTGCTGACAATGCAGTTGTAGACTGGCGTAATTTAACCACAGAACTATATCAGTAGTTGCATTTTTTTTTAATTACTGATACCTGCTGAAGTATTAAATACACTCAAGAAAACAAGAAGTTGTGACTAAAATTTGTGAGCAGAAGTATGTTGCTGTTTCTTCAAGGTAAGTCGTATTAGTTAATTTAAATTCACTTTGTAGCATTCTCCTTTTGCCCATCTTGGTTCCTTTCCTTCAAGGAAAAGAAACGGGAGAAAACAATTTGTTAGGGTCTTCTAGGGTACCTCATGGTCTTTTTCCCAGTCTGATACTACTACCTTTGAAGAAGTTGCAGTTAACCTTATGGTGTAATCACTTGATGCCAGCAAAACATCCTTCCAGCTTTTTACTGATAGGAGGCAAAATTCCTGTAGTATTTCTGAAAAGAAGTCCATAACTCTCATTATTAGTCATTAATATATGCTGTTATAATTTTGGTTATTCTTAGTGTTTGTATGAATTACCCAACCCAAACACTAGGAACCTTATGAATGAAGGTTACTGCAGTGGTTTTGTTGAGGCATGATAGAGACACTAATGTAGAGCAAGGCCGTGACAAAGTCCTCTATTCTTGCAGGGAGTAGTGTGGACATAAAGCACCTTCTTGCTCTGTGTTCCTTGTAGCAAAGCCGAGCTGCAGCTTTCTCCTGACCTTGCTGAGCAGGACGGTGTAGCCTCTGCCCTTCCCATCAGTATACTTGTCAGAGCTGTTAAATAAACCTGTTGGGAGGTATGTAGTGAATAGAAATGTCTCAGGTTACTTTCTTATGGTCGTGGAGACAACTGGGCGGACATGGGTGAATCCGAGTTCCCAAGTCACTGCATCCCTGTTTTCAAGGGGAACTATTTCACTCTTTCAAAACATGCTACTACAGCCAGCTTCAGCCACATGGCTTCCTTGCTTATCTATTTATTGGGAAGTTCATGTTGATATTTCTTGGCTTTGAGATTTAATTGGGCCCCAAATCACAGAACCTAAGGCCTCTTTCCTTGCTTAAAGTGCTTGGGCCTTTAAGGGGCCATGGGTTGTAGCTGTTGAGGTGCTGATATATGATTAGATAATAATGGCTCTAAAGGTTCACATCAGAAGTGTGATGTGATCAGAATTGTGATTATTTCATAGCAAGGCATACTTTTTTTTTTCCTCCCTCCAGTAGATGATAAAGAAATCTTTGAACTACAAAACTTGAAGCAATAATGGCTTATTGCATCACTAGATTTGTAAACTTACAACATGCCAAAGTTTGGAGTTGGGGACTTGACATTTAGAAACTGATTTTTAAGCTGGTCGGAAATGCTGTGAGTTTAGGCAAACTTTTGCAAATGTGTAGTCATGGGTTTTTTTCCTAAATCTGCTTTGAAAATAATCTTGCTGAAATCACATGCTTTTCTGTCATGATCCCCTCTCCTAAAACATGGACAGACCAAAGATCTAGCAAGGAAATGTGTGTGCAGTTCTTCCACAATGTGTCAATGACTTCCCATCAAATGAAGAAGTTGCCTGAGGAGGGGCCTTGGAGCAGTAAGAACTGAGCTGTGCTGGCAAGTTCTATGTATATAATCAGGCATTCCTACAGTCATTTTTTTATATGCAAGTAGCATTGTGAAATAATTCTTTCTCCTTTAAACAACGAGAGTTTAAGTTTCAGAGTTGAATGGAACAGGCTTTTACATTGCTGTTTCATTATCATTTTTTCTTTGTCTGCCTATAGAATGTTTTTTCTCAATGAGGTATCACTGTAGCAACCACATGAATCACTGGAGCTAAATTACTAGAAAGGAGAACCAATTTTAAGTGATGTGGAAATACAGGTGCTCTAAGTAACAGTTAACAGTTTTGATAAACAACAAATAATAGAAAAAGCAAAATTCAATTGCTTGTAACATGTGCAATAGTAGAACTCTCCAAAAACTTTCAGGCTGATCCAGTCTTTAGAAATGCGTTAGTAAAAAGCTCTGTGTTTTTGAGATAATTTCTTTGTCCTTATCCATCACTGTTGCCAAAGTTTAAATTTTTTTTATATTTAAATTTCTATTCATTTCCTGAGACCTCAGCTGCAGAACAGATGATGGGTAAATGAGATAGATCAAAATTTAAATGAAACTGTTGTCAATTACCATTCTTAGTAAAAGTGTTTCTGGGTAGAACTGGTGCTTACAGTGTATTCTCTTCAAAGGGACTCATCTGAGAAGTCTCCATTTAGTCTGAACTAAAGTGTTGCTCTGTTGGGCAGGCCTGTGGTGTAAGGCTGGCCTGTCACTGGAGTTCCCTGCTATGTGCTGGCTTTCTTCTGTGGCTTTGGTCCTGCTCTGTCTACATGGGGCGAGCTGAGGTGCACCTCCTGCTTATCTAGGGGATGCAGGTTGAAGAGGTCACTTGTGCTACTTTCCATCTTTCTAGATTTATGATGTATTTTTTTCTCTCTTCTTTTGCACTGTGTAACCAAAGGTTTGTCACTAAGCATCTGTTTCCCAAATAATAGTAAACGTTTTGTCACTTAAACACTGAGTAATATAAGAAAGTTACTTATTTAACCTATTTGGAATATGTTGTGTTCAGTAGTCAGAGAAATTATCAAAAGTCCCTAACCCATACACTTTGGTCTGCTTATTACCTTCTGAAGAAAATGTAGAAATAGGAAAATCAGTAGAGTTGTCCCTTCAGTACTGAGTTCCAGTGTGAAGGGTGCTGTAGGGCAGCTGCTTCCCAACCCGCTGTGAGTGGCAACAAACCCCTCGTGTTCAGCCTGGGTTTATAGCTCAGCCCATCTGCGTGGATGTGGCTCCACTGAACTCACCGAGGCTGCTCCTGGGGGTGAACTCAGCCACAAGTCAAGTGTGAAGAGGGATGTGACCAAGAACTCTGCATACAAAATCTGTTTGTTTTGCTCAGACTTACCTAGCTGCTTTAGAAGAAATTTCCAAAGAAATGTTTGGTCTGGGCTTTTTGCCCTTGGTGTTTGGGACTGAAAAGCAAGTTGGCAACATACTTGGCAGGGGAGGGTGGAAAGTATTGCAGAAGAATAGGAAAAAAGATACAATAAGTCAAAAGAAAAAGCTGCCAAGCATTTGCTTGTGAGTTTGCATTTAGCATTTTTCATACTTAGGTGGTTGTTAACGTTATAATTTCTGGTATGAGACTTTGGAAGTGCACTTTTTGTAGCAGAAGTGATGTGGAGGGCAGTCTTGGTGGGCTGTCAGTAAGTTACACATGTACAACATCCCTGTCCACACTGCTGGGAGTCTAGTGGAGTTAAACTTAGTTAAACTGATTCTAGATTTCTAATTCTGTACTTTTGTGGAGATTGCAGTTCCTGTCCTGTCCTGTCAGGCTCTAGTCAAGGATTGGTTTATCTTTAAATCTGTAACTATGCCTTTCAAATGTACATTAAGAAAATTATTAACCTAAAGAAAGGAGGATGTATTTGAACATAGTATGCAATGTTAGAGCATTTTTTTGAGGGAAATTATTCAAGAATAAAGAAGGTTCATCGAAGATTACTCACAAATGCATCTCTGAAAAATCTCTCACACTGAAATATTTTAAATCTGAAAAAACTTAGTACTAAATTGTTAACAATCCTTCCTAATGGAGATTAGAGAAAGTATCCTGAAAGCAGGACATCTTCTTTAGGTTAGTGCACCTAAATTTTTAAACTAATAGTAAAAAAAGTTGTCTAGAACAGTTATGAATAACAAAGGATAGGGTTATAATGGTGATTCTGTTTCTTTGATTATGATTTACGTTGATAAGAGCAAACTTAAAATTCTTAACTATATCTTAAATTGCTAATAGGAACTTAAAATGTTAATTTCCTCTGTTTTGGTCTTTTTACATTTTTATCTTGAAATGTTTTAAAAAACCCACAGTGAGAAGGGAGCTTATAGTGGAAGTAGTGCTAAAATCTGCAGGTTATCATAACATTGCAGTAGCATGGCAGCAGGATGGTTGCTGAAGAACGGATGTTAATTAAGCCTGTACGACTGATCTTTAATGAGTACTTGCAGAATTAGAAGGACAGCTTATTTATGTGTGTGTGCAATGGAACTGTAATTATACAAGTCCTTACAGTCATTCAGGTTTTAAATATAGATTTGAAGAGGTTTGGTTCTTTAGCCTGGAGTGTCTCATTTATGTTGGCTAAGCTCATCTCATGTAATTACATTATGGGAGGATGAAGTTATGGAGATAGTAGTTTCATATTTTTTGGAAGGGGAGGAATAGCAATATTAAAATCTCTGGAAAACAATGTCAGTAAGTAGACTATTCATTGGGAAGATGGCATCTATAAAATAGAAACGTGTCTTGGGCTAGGTGGACATTTTGGTGGCTTTACTTTTTCACTGTACATATCTGTGAAATTGTTGGCCTCTGAATAGCAAATGTGCTGAATTCAGCAATGTTTGAAGCGTCCTGTGATCTTTTTTGAGCCTTAGCTTCTTGACAATCTTGTACTCGGAACCACACTATTTAGTCAGCATTTTTCCTGTTCTTACTTCGTGCAGTGAACAATATGGCTTAAATTACTGCTAACTTTTTAGTAGAATAAATAATTCTAAAATTTTCCAAAGCAAACTGTTCTTATAACCTGTTTTAGGAAGAAAAAAAGTAAAGGAAAATACCTAATTTACACTGGCTACAGAAATTACTGTTTACAGAGCCAAGAACCCTTTGCCTTTGGATGCAGGCCTTGCTGCCTGAATCAGTTTAGTATCTCAAGGTGATGCAAAAGCAGAAGTGTCATGTTTACATGGGCAGGAAATAGAAAATAAATTCTGAGTAATTTAAATACGTTTTTTTCCTCTCACTTGTACATGCAGAATTCAATTCAAGAACATGCGTAGAAGTTGAAACTGTGTAAATGCATCTGTGAGCAGATACTGTGCTGTTTTGAGATTTAGATACTCCTGTGAGTTTACACAGTGATTTAGGTGCTTTGCTCATGGCAGTTTGTAACAGAAGTAACAGCTAAAGTTGCTGTCTGCAATGGAAGACCATGAGGATGACATGCAGATTACTGTGTGGACTGTAATGTTATTTTAATGTATGTAATGTATTTTAATGTGGACTGTAATGTTATTTTAATGTTTTCCATACTTCTCTGTGAGGCAATGTAGATTCTGGTTTTGTTGCCACTCTTTCACATGACAAAAAGATCAGATCAAGAACATGAGAAATAGTAGGTATTATTATGTTCATAAACTGGATAATTTTAAGCAGTCCAGTAGACACAAACATTTTTGTTTTGCCTTCCTGATAATCTTTTCAAGAGGATTCCTTGCGTATGTGGCAGAATAATGATTTTATGGTGAATGTTTACTTTATGAATATTAGAAGTAGGCAGGCCTCAGACCTAGAGTAAATCAGTTGTGTTATGTGATGTGCTGCAAAGAACTCATGCCTGTGTGGAGGAGAAATCTAATTTATGGAGTGATGTCATGTATACATTTTCAAATTGACAAGACACAGTGATAGACTAAGAAAATAATTTGTTGCAAAATAGTTCCTTCAAGTTTCTTTTATGAATGAGAGGAGATTTTGAACAGAGAAGATGTCTGTCAGATAGCTGGTAAACTTACTAGTGTGGCATGAGTCTTTCTGTGACTCAGGCTTCCTTTTTGATGTTCGAAATTTTCTATTTGATATTTTAAGACTCTGCAGTATTCAGGCACAATACCCTTGAATAATTTTTGTAGTTCATATTTCAGTAGTAATGGGCACTGATAGTTGTATTGTGGTTTTGGACAGTAGGTGCACATGCACAAACTTTCATTTTGTGAATTTATGATCTACCTTCAGCAAGTCATTAAAGAAAGGCCTCTGCTTACAGTTTTGTCTTTATAAACAGAGCTACTGAGAATTTACATGATGTAATTTTGAAGTTTCTAAGTTGGATGTAATGCAAGGGAACTGGAGGAGCCGTATGTAGTGAAATGTATTCTGTCTGCTAAAATGTAAAAAAACGTATTCTATGCAAGAGAATTGCAGATTTCCATCTTTCTGTGTGCCAGATGTTAATTTATGTAGAACCACATGGATATCAAACACACATTTCTGTGCATTTGAAATATCCTAGTCTTCAATTTTTTGTGATCTTGTAGTTATTGTTAAAAATATGTGTAACTTATGTAATTCTGGAGATTAGGTATCAGATTTTAGTGCACTGATATTTAGAATGACATGTTGTAGATGGAAAATTGAATTCAATCCTTTGGAACAAAGGAAAAGTGTGTTGTATTCTGAGTTCTGGCCATGAATGTTATCCCTTCTGCCTGTCAAAAAAGAGGTGTGGAATATGATCTGGGAGATGGGGTTTAGGTTTCTGCTCTGTGGACTGTCCCTATGGAGGCATGGAGCCTCTTCTGTCCCTGTCCTGTGGTCTGAGCAGGGATCCCTCTCCACCTGGCACAGAGGTGGTTGCTGGTGTGAGTCTGTGCTGGAAGTCCTGTCCCACCCTCTGATGCCTTCCTAGATTCCAGCTCTCCCAGTAACTCCCTTGGTGCTCAAGCTGCTGGTGAGTGGGCACTAATGGGTGTCTGAATGTTGGTAATTTTTTACATAGAAAGATGTAGCTTGTGTTGGGTTTGTCGGGTTTTGTTTTGAGTACTTTGTATAAGTCATTAGACTCAGTGTTTGACTGAATTCTTGTGATGAACTTCATTATAAAATACACTTGGTGTTTTAACAATGCTATTGGTTTTATATAACATGCTGCTGTTATTATACTTTTTGGTTTAAGACAACCCAAATAAGAACTAGGTGGGTGAGGAAGAAAAGTAGTATACGTGCAGCAGTGTTGGGCCTTGTGATCTTAACTGGCACTAGCAAAAGGCATTGTAAAGACTCATGGCTCAACTGGAAATGCAGCTTATATCTGTACCGTTCATGTAAGTTGGAGTTCCTGTCTATAGAAAGTGTTAGTAAATAATGACCTAGGCCCCTTCTTTCTTAACTTCCTTAAACAGGAAAGGGAGAATTCATCTCATCTGCTGTGTACTGTCCCTCTTCTTAAGCCAGATCTTAGGCTTAAGCTCCTTACAACTATTAATCTTCATTAAGATTTGATCCCAAGCACCTCTTGATTTGTTTTAGCCATATGTGTCAGGATAAGGTGAACTGCACCCTGGAAATCACGTGTTTCTGCTCCATCATTTCCAAAGGTGCTTTAGCTGACTTACTGGGGCATCTGTGAATAGATACCAGTATGTGATCAAATAAGGCACATTGCAACAATAGAACAATTGCATTGGCTTTGCCAGACAGGGCTGTTATTGAGGAGAAAAGCTGTTCAGGATGACTGAGGAATCTGATGTTTAATTGAGGATGCAGCTTCTGGCTGAATTTGTGTATTGCCAAATTGGACTCTGTTTAAAAAGACTACACACATTTACACACACCACCTCTACGGGATTATTCTTCAAAAGAATCTACAGGATTATTCTTCAGAAAAATCTCCAGTTTGCGAAAAAGGATTTTTAAAAGTATTCATTTAACTTCATTTCTTTTGTCAAATGTCGGATTTTTAAGAATGTATCTGCCTATTTATTCTATCCTACTTGGTTTATCCCCAAAAGAATGATGAAAATGACAAGGGGAAGCATTAAATATGCCTACTCTTGCAAAATATCCACTATATTGTAAATATTAATCTTGGAAGATTTTGTTTGAAAACTTGCACTTGATTTGAGATGAAAAACCTTTAACATGTAATAATTAAACGATATGTAAGCTTCTGTTTGGTTGAAAAACAGCTTACCTGCAGTTAGCTTTGATAGATGAATGAAATCCCAGGGTCTTTAAAATCTCTTGATGACTAAAGTAGTGGGAGAAAAGATACTAAATGTACCCAAAGAAGTTTCAGAGCTGTGGGTGTACCACATGCATTTGTAGTTTTTATGCTATAAAGTTCCAAATGCTAATTTTTTTAATCGTTTTTCATTTTCATTTGAAGGGGATGAGGAGGAAAGACGGCTTGCCTTTCCAAATTTGAAAATAGTAAATTTGAGGAAAACATGAATACACTATTTCTGTATTGTCCTACTCTAATGTTTATGCACGCTCTTGGTTTGAGATTAGATTAGTTTGACTGGCTGCTTCAGTGTGAAGGCATAAAGGGCAAACAAACTGCTTTTTGCAGTATGAGGGAACAATAAAACTGCACAATAAAACTGTTAATTTGCATGTAAAATGCACTTTAGGTAACTGAGTGTGAGATATACCTCACACTTGTATGTGTATTCACCTAAATAAAAAAATTCATGTTCAGGTTTGTTGCAACAAAGCTGCAGCCTCCTCTCTGACTGTCAAATAGAGCATTCTGGTTTTATGAAAGTGTATTACCAAAATATTCAACCTCTGAAATGGACAAAAAGGGTACATACTTGCTGAGGACTCAGTCTTCATAGCAAATCTGAAACTTCCCTCAGGTTTCAGTAAAGAAGATCCACCCGATGAAACTGGAATTGTAGACAGCTAATGATCCTCAGCTCCTCTGAAATGTGGAGCTCTGGTTACAAAGGCTTTGCCAGCTTATGGTGGTTTGTACACAGCAGTGCTCCTCTAACTATGGTATAAGGCTTACGTTGGCAACTAAGGGAAAAAAAAAGGGACAGATGTTACCTTATTTTTCTGAAATCAAAGGAAACACAAGATTCTTATTGAGATTATATGTATCTTTTTGTTTAATTACATGGTCCTCAGACCTTTAATTGCCTCTACTTTACACATGGTTTCCTGTGTAAGTGGTGAAGTGTTGTTCTATCAGTTCTGAGCATATTGATCCTGAGAATCCTGTGCAGGGGCTGTGTAGTGATTTTTATTCTTTCTGCATTGGCTGCAGTTGAGGTACGTAAGGGGTGTCTTTCCAAATCAGGGATTAATACCTTCACTCCTCTTCAGACTGTTACTACTTACAGCTTTTAAAAGCAAAGTTGATAGGACTTCTTAGCATCTGACTGGTAACTCCAGATCTTGAGGCTAACAGGGCGTATTCTTTAGATGTCCTATCTTGTATCTTTTGCAGTTGATCACTTGATGGTTATATTTATGCTTCCACTTCCTGACCTTGCTACATACTTGAGTGTTCAAATGTTGAAATCCTTCATTCCATCTGCTGCTTCTGTGTTCAAGATCTTGGGTAATTGCTGAGATTTAAAAGATGAAAGCAGTTCTGGGATGTTGGCAAATTTTCAGCAACAAAGTTTCTGCACAACACCATCAGTTCCTTGAGGTCCTTTCTGCTGCCCTTTTTTTTTGTTGCAAGATCATGATACTGTAGTACTACTTCATTATCTGATGGTAAATCCTCCTAAAAAGCTTTTGACCCAATCTTGGATGTTGTCAGAGTTGTGCAGGACATGTATTGTGATGTGTTGCATTCTTATCAACTTGCAGTGTAATCCAGTTCTTTTCTGTGAAGCTTTCATGGTCGCCATTGTGTTCCCCATCTTGTTAACAGGAGTCTTCTGATGAACAAAACACTAAAGTGGAAAGATGAAGAAAATCCTGCTTCTCAGAATCTTTGTGGAGGAAATGGGTTGCTGATTTCCTGCTTAGGCTTACTGTCAGGCTCTCCTGGGGTAAAAGAAAGCTTAGAAGAAAAATATTAGGCAAAACTATTGGGAAAATAGCACTGTTAGGCATTTCTGACAATTTACTGCAAAAGAGTAGTGAGAGAAAAAAATTAAAAATTTAGTTCCAGCAGGTAGCACGGTAGTCCTTATAGTCTGTGTGATATAGACTCTTAAATGCTAGTGCAAGCTTAGTGGTAATGATTTTTCCTTCCAGACATGTATGTTAAGGGCCATAGAACTTGCTCCTTTTTGAAGACTGATTTGTTTATAATTTTCATTATCTTCTTTGAGCTATGTGTAGTCTAGCAGTAAAGAACAAATTAAATGAAGTGTACATCTTAAAAGGATTTGTTCTATTTCTTTGTTGTATCAGACCATATGAATTATTGAGGAGAAACGAAACCTTGTAGGTGCAGACAACCTTAAAAAGTGATACCTACAAGCAGACCTTTGCTTTAATAATTTTATTAATTCAGTAAATACTGTTGCTTTGTTTCATTTAAATATTTTCTGCGAGGAGATGTCCGAGTTGGGAGGAGTAGAGGAATGTTCTTTTTAACACTGAAGATTTAATTCCTGTTTCTCCAGGGAAATTTGAAATGCAGATAGTGCTTGCTATGGACCTGAAAACTTGGCTTATTCATCAACATAATAATCTTCTGTTCAGGAAATGTATTTCCATATTTCAATCCCCGAAACTCATACAAAATTTCTAGGATTTCAGGGTGGGGGTTCAACATTCTGATTAAAAGCCCTGCTCTTCATGTAGGGCACATAGAATTTCAATCTATTGATAAAATGTTTTGTGGCAATGACTGAAGAATTAATAATGTAAGAAGTACCAGCATGAATGAGGAATTTTATCTTAGCGTGTCAGGGAGAGTTCATCATCTGTTCCTCAGTATGGAGAGGCTCTGGGCCAGCAGGGAAAAAACTCTGCAGTGCCAAACCAGGACTTCAATAGGCTCTGTGACAGGCTGCAACAGTGTTCTATCTTCAGACCATATTAATGGTTGTGACACATCTCTTAAGTTGTAAAACTCTTCTTATAGCTCTCTATGCTGTTATCCAAATTGTTAGGCCTTATTGTTCCATGTATGCCTCCTTTGTCCCTCAATATGTCCTGTTTCTTTTTTAGTCTCTGGTTGGTCTGATGCCATTACTCATGTACCAGCTGTATTCCTGCTTGGCACGGTGGTTAACATGCCTCTAGATGCCCTTGTGTGTCTCACTATACATGAAGGAAATCAAATTAAGTACGCAGTGATTGAAGGGAACCTTGAGAAGCTGGAGGGAGGTCTGCCATCCAGCAGGACCTCAGCAAGGCAGGGGAAAGCAAAAATGGGAAGACTTTGTCTGAAAAGTAACAATCCTGTATAGCTGTGCTGGTGGACAGGGACCTTTGCAACCTGGTGACCAGCAAATGGCCCTTGGTCAGCAGTGAAAAGTGGAAGTCTCCAGTGGCATCAGTCACAGTGGTGTGTGTGTTCCCCTGGCCTGAGGCTGCCCTAAGCAGCCAGTCTCTGACTCTTTCTAAACTCATCTGTGAGTAACTGCTTTGCATCTGAAGGGTGATCCCAAGGTGCAACTGCTATGGGATGAAAGGGAAGTGGAGGCAGAGGAAGAGACAAATCAGACCAAGTAGGTGAGTAAGTGTAATATCTTCTGTGGTACACCTGCATTTTAATTTGCCTTTACATCACACAGATCATAGTCTATCCTCTGATTAATGTCGACTGTCCTTTTTGCTATCTGTCACCTTATAGACTCTGACATAGAGGAGGAGACATTCCTGTAAATTATCAGGTCCATATTCTTGTCTTGCACTTACATATCTCATTTCCAGGTTTTCACATTCAGTAGTACTTTTTTTTTTTTCAAGCTGTCTTTAAGGTTGGCTGAAAGAACATGTCAGCTCCATTGAAGTCTAAGTTGTGCATTAAGGAGCTGTTCTGCATAGAATATGTGCAAGTAAGAGAGCTGTGTCTTTTTAAGATTAGAGGATGAGACTTCAGCAATAATGCCATTGAAATTGCAGTGGTAAAAAACCATTACTTCCATTTCATGAGTCCAAATATATGGATGTATTCAAAAGCCCCAGAATGAATACCAGTTGATTTTGTGACTTGTTCCTGTTCTTCTGCAAGTATATTCAAGAAATGAATCAAAACTTTTCATAATTAAAAGAAAAAAACCAACCAAACATACACTATTGGAAAATAATTTATTATTGGGCTTTTATTAATCTGTATTTTTTTACAGTGATGTATTAATTCTAGAATTAATAATTATTAGTTAGTTGCCCATAGCACCTTTGACCTCTCCAATTTGTTATTTGTCAGCATCTGATTTGTAGTGACCACTGATTCCAGCCTCCTCACTTTCAGGAACACAGTCTAAAAATACAAGCTAGAATATGATGAATGAATGAGCAAAAGACTAAAGGCAGGATGTGGCTTCCATGGCAGTTAGATTTTGTTTGAAGAGGAGATGACTTTAAAAGCACTGTTGATCACCACTCTTCTGTGAGAGCAGACAGGCCCTGCAGACCCCTGTCCGTGGCCACAGTGTGTGTGGTGTTATGGTCAGCAGTGTGTAGTGGATTACTCCAGGATAAATTGTTTCCTTAGCTTGTGTCTGCATCTTCTGGTCTAAGAGTGACCCATTCCTTTTTTAGAGGAGAGTTTAGCCATCATCATTCTGTTTGCTTCCTGGGATTTTTGGAGTGGAAGAAAGTCTTTTACTGGTCATTTGAAGGAGGTGCCATGATGTATGTCAGAGTTCAGCTGTGCTTCGTGTATGCTGGGCTGGGTGACTGGTGACAGTATCCCCATTTAAAAGGCTGCAAAGTCAGGTCTTCAGTTTTCTTCCATCATCTCCTGTATTCCTCCTGCACTGCAGCTGTGCAGGAAGCTGTATCTAGCAAACTGAACTGTGTTTTAGGAGGGTGGTGGAGGAGTCACAGCAGAGGAAAAAAGTACATTCCTGACAGTCCTCATTACAGAGCATGAAGAGTATGGGAGACTGCTCATTTATAAAAGTTGTCCTCCACCCTTAAACAGCTGTTCTGGTTTTGTGCATTGCCGTGCAGTATTTGAACATCTTGGGAAGTCACAGATGTTTGACTCATACACTGGACCTGATTTGATCCTTATTTCTAATGCTGGAGCCTTCTGGTTGAGATCACTGTGATGAAAAACTTGCTCCCAGCTCCCACTTCACGAAGGAGCAACAGTTTTGTTACTTGTCAGGTCTGGCACTTGGTCCTCAGCTGTTTCACCACTGCTTCCTGTGTTTATAACTGGACAGTGGGTCTTGGCTGTGGATATGACATTTACTCAGAATTATGATCATTTTCTGTGAACTTTATGCCTGACACAGATGTTTCAGAGAGAAATGCACCTTTGTATTCTCTGGCTTCAAAAAGTATTAAATTAAGGAAAACAAGGGTAGCATTAACACAGCACAGCTCAGATCAGATGTTTTTAATATATTGCTAGCCCAGGATGAAAACATGAAGAAAATTTTTGTGACTAGGTGGTACA
Organism: Lanius collurio; assembly: GCA_020086605.1. Taxonomy (NCBI): domain Eukaryota; kingdom Metazoa; phylum Chordata; class Aves; order Passeriformes; family Laniidae; genus Lanius; species Lanius collurio. Next base: position 12,842,555 of record JACBWW010000018.1, read on the forward strand.
TAATTGGATGTACATTTCTATATTCTGATTCTCTGAGGGTATCTTCTGCATTGTTTTTGTGCTTGTAATCCAGTATTGGACTAATACTTGTGAATATGTTTGCATGATAATAACTTTTACTGGTTTTTATGTGATAGAAACAGTGAAAGTAGTCATTTCTATGCAAAAAAACATAGAAATAAAGTGGGGTTTGTCTGGAATCCAGCAGCTATTTGATCCATATCCAGCTGTAGGGCCCAGATATGCCATCCCTCCATCACATGGCAGTGGTGGGAAATAGCCCAGAGCACCAGCTTGGTGCCTCAGGGGCCTGTGGCATTTCAAAAATCTGCAATGAATTGGGTGGTAATGGGGTGTATCTCTCCTTTCTTCCATGGTACTTCTGTCTGCTTCTTTTTGCTTGACCTACCCTTTCAGTGTTTTGATGTTCTGTTTTTGCTTCTTCCAGCTTATTCTGTCTTACAATTTGCCTCTTGGAATAGAGGTTTAATTACTGAACAGATGTGTTGTCTTCATTCTGCATGCTCTAACTGCCTTTATCTCTGTTCTTCATTTTGAATCTTAAACTTCTAGCTCCACAGGACTTAATGAGCTAAAACTCTTTGCTAGCTAAAGACACTAAAAAAAATATTCTTATCAGATCTTGCTGCAGTTCTGTAAACAAGCTACTTAATAATGCTTTTATGTTAATGCCAAAGAAACAAATAAAAATTTGTTGCCCTGTGATTATAAACAAACAAATACAAAATTGCAGTCTAAATATTGAGATGCTTTTCCTTCCTTTGGGTTTTGGTTTTTTTTTTTTACTTCTCCTTAATGCTTTCTAAAACAAGATTAGCTGGAGACTTAAATGGAAATGAATCATTTATGGAAGAAAATAAAGAAAGTAAAAGAGAAGTTGATGTTGCCTGAAATCCTTCATGATCTGAAGCTAGAGAAGAAGGAGAAGCCAAAATGTAGCTGCAGGGATTGCTTAGATATAAAACATAGGACATAACTGTGGGAATGCATTGAAGTACAAGAACTGGAATGCAGCTCTGTGTAGTGAAATCTGCAAAAGCTGGGAATGTCATGCTCAGTATTTGAGATCTGCAAGCAATTGGCAGCGTTTTTCAGAACTGTTCTTGTAAAAAAACTGCTTTTCCTGAGCTTGGGGCCTGATCCAGTCTTTTTTTAATGTGTGTCTTCTTGGCTTGTACTCATGTGAACTAGAATGGAATTAGCAAGAGACAGTAAAGCTGGTTGTGTGTAGTCTCTCTTCAGTGGTATGAAGTTGGCTTAAGAAATTCCTGCTCCATATTGTTCTTCTTTGCCTGTATAACTTTTTCCAGGAAGAGTTGAGTTTTTTTGTAGGACTGAAATATGAAATGTCTGATCCAATTTTCCAAAAAGCATTACAGAAAACTTCCTATTACTTTTTTTTTTCTCCCCAAGGCAGGCTGCTACTGGTAAACAGTGTGGCTCCATGAACATTCCAATTATGCTGGAATGATTGAAAGAACGGGCACCCTGTGATGGGAGCAAGGGCACTCCTTGTCAGAAATGAGTCCATTCAGCTCTCAAGGCAATAGCCTGATGAAGCAGCAATGTTCATGGACTCTGAACAAAGTGTCATCCATTCTCAGTCTTGTGTTTTTTCAGGTAGCAATAAAAGGCAGGAAGTGTCCCAAGAAGCATGAGCTTTCAAGCAAAAAAAAAAAAATAGCTGTGCTTTAGCAATGCACCATGAAAGCAACTTTTACTGGCAAGTTAAATTTGACTGGCCTGGAAGATTCGACCAGTCTAGACTAGAGCTAAATGATCCAATCAGCTGTGCCAGCTGAACTTCCTGCAGGTTAATTGACACATGGCAAGTGCTGTATTTTTTTCTAATCTCATTGCAAGGTTATTCTTATTGCAAGCTGCACCATTTGCAGGTTTGAGCCAGGAGGTCATCAAGAATTAAGAAATTTCCCTCAATCTTTTAGTTTCTTTCCTTTGTTGTTAGCTTCAAATGTATAGACTGTTGTCTATACAAGAGTAGAAGAAACCTATTTTGGTGTGACAGATATTAGGATTGAAAAAATTTGATCTCAAATCTTTATCAGTAAACAATGTTTTATCAGTGATGTAGTTTTTCTTCTTTTTACCATCAAATTTCCCCACAATGCTTGTGGTTCTTTAATATCTATGCTGTTTTATAGCTGAAATTTAAGAAAAACTGTCATGGCAATAAATGAGTTAAAGGAATGAGTGTCTGCCCCTTCTCCCAAGACTCAGAGTATTTTTTATGTTAAATTTTAAAGGAAAACCTCTTTTATGCTTGCAGGGCAGCTTTAGAAGAGGTAGAAGGAGATGTGACAGAGCTGGAACTGAAACTTGACAAGGTAAGCTTTTAATTCAGCAAGGTTTGTTCTTAAAAACATCAAAAGATCCGTTTCGGTTTTGCTTTAAAGTTCCCAGCTGGGAAGTGTCAGTGGCCGGCCAAGCACTCTGCTCTTGCAGAGGAAAGGGATCCAGGTCGAGCTCACAGCTGGGCCTTGGAGGCCGAGCTGGAGAAAGCAGCACCGGGCAGCTGAACTCGCTCCTTCCCCCAGCTGAGGCTTCGGCTTGAGCAATTCCCTCACTGCACCCTGTGACTCAGCCCGGGGGAGCCGCTTGCAAACTCATTCAGCTTTCACGTGAGACAAAAGCCGGGGCTTGGTCACTGCTGTACCGAGAGCCGGTGGGAACGCCTGGATACTCTTTGTTTTAGAGGGTTAAAATCCATGCTTTCTGCCTTGGTAATCTGAGGCACAGCAGCCAGATATATATATATATCCTTCACTGTTGTGTGGAGGACCTGACTACTGTAAAATTCATCCTGCTTTTTGTCATGCTTTGTGCGTGGATGTAAAAAATTTTATGTGGCATCTTTTCAACTCCTTACTATCTGTTTATTGGTTTCCTCACTTTTGAAAGCTTTTGTTATTTCTTTGTTAGTATTTTGAGAGTGGCTTATTTTGATTTTCATCTGTATAAAGTCTTCTTTCCTTTGCATTTATGCTAAATGTTTTAAATTATTTTTATCTGTGTTTTCACATGGCAGACAGATGTCATTTGTTTACCTCCTTAACTGCTTTTTGAATACAACCTTTTTTTTCCTGCAGCTGTGAGTTGGCTGCAGAGCTAGAAACAAATAAAGATGGTGTCCAGCCTGAAGACTTATTGTTTACTAGTTGTAATAATATTTCTAGGTTTTTGTAGTTAATAAGCTAACAATTTGCTCTTGCAAAATAAACTCAAGATCCTTAATTTTGATTTAATTTGAATCTTGGTAAAACTGACGGGTAAAACACACATTTTTATTATAAGGGTGTTGAATCTGTTTTGGTGGATCAGAGTAAGTATTTAAAGGACCTGAAAAATATATCTTGTAAGTTTGGCTTTTCCACCAGTCTGAAAGGATTGTTTTCAGGAAAAGGAATTTTCAGATTCCTTAAATGGCATTATTCAAGGCCTTGTAGAATAACATTAAAGTTGAAAGCCAAGCTCCTTGGGTGAGCTGAAGCAACTATGGCCTGAGGGTAGTAATTTGTCTAGGCTTGGTTGGTAACTTTTTCTGCTCAGTTGTTCACAATAAACTTGGTTTAGTTGTCCCACAGTTTTGACTTTGGGCTATGTTGTCTGCAGTTTTTTCCTCTCTGGAAGAAAGAAAGCAGGATTCAGGCTTGTGAACTATAATCAATGGTGAAGGAAAAAGCTTAATGTTGATAGTAACTTTTGTTTTTCTGTCCATTGTTCAAGCAACTTGGTGGACATTCATCAGAATCTGGGACATCATGCTCAGCTTTCAATTTTTCCTAAGGATCTGAGTCAACATAAAAATTACCAAATAACTAAGGCAGGAAGGGTGCTTGGGTGGTTTCTTTGCCCCAGCACAGGATCAAGTACTTCTACATTGCTTTTCATGAAAAAAATTTTTACCATCCTTAAAAAACCTTTCAGAGATGGAGGTTCAATCTTCTGATTTTATTCTGAGCGTGGCTTAGGGTGGGGGAACTCAATCATAACACAGCCCTTCTCAAGAGAGCATCTTGGCCATTGCAGTAATCACTCTTTATTTCATTAATGGCCCAGTGCATAAATGGTTCAAGAAGTGGGAAAACATTGATTACAAGATACTGAGGACCTTCTTATCAGACTGTGCAGTACCGTGAGGGCTAAGGTGCTGACTGAAGCAGTGACTGGTAGGGGTGGAAAGCCCTCAGAGATTAGTCTGTTTGTGAGTGAAAACATTGATTGCACCTTCTGAGGTGTGACCATGGCTCTTCGGCTGTGCTTTGTGCACAGAGCCTTTTGCTTTTCTGTGCCTGTATTCTGAGTGTCTCAGGATGAAACAAAGGTGTAGGTTTCTTTTTTGTTTGTTTTGTGGTGTTTTCCTCAGAAACCACAATACCCTTATCATTTGCTTGGGTTCAAACCAGTTATGTTTTAGTTGCTGTACTTTTTGCTCCTGTAAAACTCTCTCTTGAAGTATGTGCAAAATCTCAGTTAACAATAAATCAAGTAAAAAAAATTTTAAAATTTATAGAGTGGTAACTTTCCCAATGGCATATCAGTTGACCTAGAGTAGTATTTTTATAGCTGTAACTCTACAGTAGAAAGCTTTTCCTAGCATCTGAGGCTGAGAATTTAAATTTTGAAATCTTTATTTCATAGCCGTAACTAAGTTCTGTGTATTCATGTTTATATGATGGTGTAAAAACCAAACAAAAATAAGCCTTCCACTTTCTCTCTTTTTTTATATTCCTTTTAGCTGGTGAAGCTTTGTATTGCAATGATTGATACTGGGAAAGCATTTTGTACAGCCAACAAGCAGTTCATGAATGGAATTCGAGACCTTGCTCAATATTCCTGTAAAGATACATTGGTTGAGGTAAGTTCTTTGAGGTGAAAGTGGAGGGAGAGAAACAGAACTTAAAAAGGGTGAAACGTAAGAGCTGGCAAGAGAAGTAGTTGAAGGTTATAGTATTATTTGCCTTTTCGCTCCTTTTTCTGTGATACCTCTTTAAGTGTGAGGATTTTTCAGCTGTGGCTCACTGCAGGTGTCTGTGCTGTTTAGTTTCAGCAGTGACATGGGTCTCCCAAATTTCAGCAAATATATATTAGATTAGTGTGTGTGCTGGTGATTACAACATGTTAACCATTTTTTTTGAGTATGAGTATTAAACATGGAAACTATTAAGTAGGGTAATATTAAATACTGTAAGTTAATGTTTTAGATTATGTGAGCTTTCCAGATCTTTAGTTAATTTGAGTTCTTCCTGCTTTCCCTCAGTTTGGTACTTTTTATACAGATAGGTGGAAACATTTTTGTTGCTTGTATCTTTAATAGATTTATTTGATATTACAGCCATGTTATCCTTCTAGCATTATGGTTTTAGTCTCATAATCATGCTGTAAAGAAAATGAATTTCTAAGTTCTTTACTGAAAAGCTGTAAACCTCTGAAATGTTGCTTTTGTGCTCTATGTTTAGTAGGGCTTAACTTAAGCCACTTTTATTTTCCCTTTATAGGCCAGTTTGACGAAGTTCTCTGACACCTTACAGGAAATGATCAATTATCATAATGTGAGTATTTCTAGCTGAAATGTGGCACTGATAGCTCACTTCCAGTTATATTTCATAATAGATTAATGGTAAAGCTTTTCTTGTTGATAGTGTTTGCTAAGCTATGATTTAAATGGTGTTCAATAACTCTGGTTTTATACTTACAAATATTTTATTGATGTTTTGTTTACAAAGTATTTATAAATATCCCCTTTTCTGCAGATTTCTATCTTGGTTTATGTTTCATTTGGAATTTGTAAGCTTTGGTGCTCTAAGACAGTAAATACTGGATAGTTTCATCTTTTTGAATCAAACTGATGGTAACAGTTACAGACTATGAGCTTATACCTTTGCTGGTCTGAAATAATGATTCCCTTTTCCATAATTGATACTTTTTTCCCCTATCCTTTATAATAAAAAAAATGAAGCACCTCTGATTTGCATGTAATTTTCTTTTTTAAACGTATAGCAGATTTAGACAAGTGTGGAGAAAGGAGCAAATGCTAGGATTTAAGACTAATAGTCATTTTTAGCATGTCAGAGTTAATCAGAAACTTCAGTTTTCCCTGAGTTGAAAACTAATTGGTTTTTTGTTTGTTTTTTTTTTTTTTCCCTTTAAAGAGTTTATTTGTTTTCTGAAAGCCAAAAGGATGTGTTTGTTCCTCTCTTTTCTTCCTCTTCCATTGGCCCAACTGCTCTTTGTTAATTTCCCAGCAAATTGCTGAAAACCAACTGAAGTGTCTCCAAAGTGCTGAAAATATGCAGGACACTTAAAATGTGGGGTTTTCATCCACTAGGAGTTTTGAATTTGACAAGATACAGAGAATGCAGCACAAGTTTGTTAGCATTAGCTTAGCTTTCTAAAAGCATCTGATTAGGCTTTTTTTTTTTTATGCATGCTTTTAGAAGAGAAGGGAAGCAGAGCGGGTTAACAGCATTGTGTTTGATTTTCTTTCCATTATACAAAGTGTACATATCTGCACCTGATCTAATGAAAGCTGTAAAGAAGGGAGTAAGTGAACAGTGGCTATTGGGTTTTAGAGAGAAGGGAGTGCAAAGGTTCAAAGCAGCAGTCAATGATTTCTGCAGATTAGATGGGGCAGATGAACCCAGGCTGTCCCTGTTTGACACTCTTCATCACACATCTTGCTGCTGGTTACCCTCTTAACCATGTCTTTTATCTATGGTTTGCTCTTTTGGACACCTCTGCATAGGTCCTATATTATTGCTGCTGTTACTCTACGTGATCATGGCTTGCACTGCTTTGGTAAAATCTGGCACAGCACAACTCTCCCTTTTGGGCAATTTCAAGGCAGAAAGCAAAGAACAAACCATATTAAAAAAAGATTTCTTTTCAGGTCTAAATAGGACCAATCTGAGTTCTCTCCTGCTTTTTTTCCCCCTCCATGCTCTTGCTGTGCTCAGGGAGAGTGAGAACAAAGTGGCTTTTACCAAAGGCACGAACATCAATAGTGAGGCACATCTGCTTTGCCAGACTTGTTGCAGTCCTGCATTGCTTTTTGTGAATCTGCTTAGTTCAACAGGGCTTCCTGGCTCAGAGTGACAGGTCTGTTGCTGACCAAGTTGACAGAGCCATCAGGAGGGAGAAGAAGCTAGAGGAAGAAAGAGGAAAGAAAGGATGGAAGGGGTGGGAGATGCTCCCACTGAGTTCTGGATGACTGTCAGTTTTTTCATGTGAGGCTTTGCTACAAATAAGGCCAGGGACCAGACTAATGCAGCATCTTCTCCAATTCAGCAGTGGGGAAGTAGCTGTGACAGCTTATGGCAAAGAGCAGTTTTCTTAGACTTGGAGTGGATGAAAAGTAGTGTGTTGGCAAGGCTGTAAATCTAACTTGATCATGGTCGGCACAACTTCTTTCTGTTCTTTTAGGGGAAATTATATGTATGTATTTTTCTGCCCAGCACATTTTTTTCTCTTCATTACTATAAGCAGAATGCAAGGCTCATATTTCTGGGAGTCCTCTAATCATTTGAGTTCCCATCTGGTTTTATCTTTTGGTATTGGTCTTGATTGGTGCATTCCCCAGGCACTGGCAAGCTTAAATGTCAGCAGTGGGAGTAGTCCCAGCGTGACTTCCAGTTTTTCAAGAAGTTCTTTATTCTAGTTATCTGCTTTTCTGGTTTCCCAAAGTGGGAATACAAACAGGATCTTCCATGTCTTACTGGTAGATGCAGGACAATACTGGTTGGGAGGGGCCTCAGGAGTTGTGAGTGATTTGACTGCATGCCTAAATCAGGTCAGATCTGAGGTTGGAGCAGGTTGCTTAGGCTTTTATCTCATTTGGTCTTGAAAACCTCCAAGCCTAGAGACTGGATGCAAGGTGCAGTACCACGGTTAATGAGCGACTTAAACTCAAGTCATATTTTCCTTCCGTGTTTCTAGAAAAGAGAGATGAGCTGGTAAATGTTTTGCTGTCGGTACTTGGCATTACACAGCTTCTCATTTCCAAATCTTAATAAAGAATCTAAGACTGAGAACATTTAAAGAAAACACTTCTGACCTTAAACTTTGTGTTTCTGACTTGCTTTTTCAATAAAATTATTAAATACTACAAGATCTTTACCTTTTGTGAGAGATTCTGTTCAGCTGGGCCAACTACAACTTTCTTTTGTTCTTTCACCTCTTCATTTTGGTCATGGTGCCTTGTGTATTTCTGTTATGTAGAATGGGAGGGGTAGAAGGGTTGGAAATTGAGGCAACATTTGTTATCTGCACAATGAGAAGTGACAAAAGGATTTGTCCAGTAGCCTTTGACCTGTTCCATTCCATCTTAAAACTCAGAGGGCAGATGTGAAGCTGAAGGAATGTGTGTTTTCATTTTCCAGTTAGAATTTTTGGGTCATAAAAGAAAATACGAATTGTCTCACATCTAGGTGTGATTTTGCCTTAAAAAATTAACAGATACCTTTAACTTTACAATTCGAATGAGTTTTTGTGCCCATCAGCTCCCAGCCTCCCCAAATCATAAGAAATTTTGGAAGCATTGCTTAGATCACTTGTTCTTAAAAATAAGAATCAGCCATTCCTTGTAGTAGTCCAACAGTGGGTGTTTTTTTACAAACACAGTATATAAAGGAGTTGGTACTAGATACTCATGTATATTATATTTTCAGCAATAATTTCAATCCATGGGTTTGGGTTTTTTGCCAGAAGTTAAGAGCATGTTCTTTCCATGGTTTCATTTGTCTTTTAATTGTTGATAAATTGTGAAAGTCTTAAGAACCAAAAACAAATGTTCCTTAACATTCAAAGTTTTTTCTTTGGGAATATTACTGTACAATTAACATAAATAAATTTCTTTTATGAAACTAGGCATGTCTCATACTGTCAGGATGAGAGAATAATATGCCAGGAGCTCTTATCTCTCTTTACAACCACATTCTTTTAGAAAAGAACAGCAAAAGATGCTTTGTTTGTGTTACTTTCCTTATTTTCTTCCTTATCTTTTATTTCTTTCAGAACTACTTTGAAGGGTTTTATGTCTTGATATTAGAGACACAGGGCTTTAATAACAATAATTCTTGACTAATTCTGAGTAATTGCCATTTGTATTTCTGAAATCAGAAGGTGTGAGTACCTCCAAGTTACTGACCTACATAATAATACTTTTCTTTCAGATTCTATTTGACCAAATCCAAAGATCAATTAAAACACAGCTTCAGACTTTCGTTAAAGAGTAAGTTAATTTGCAGTTGTAATGGGAAAATGATGCATAAAATGGAATTTAAAACATCTGATTTGAGTGGGTTGGTGAAACATCCTTCCTGTAAATAGCCACTCATAAATTGAGAAGTGTGTTTGTCAGAATTTGGAAGGCTTTGTCAAAAATCACCCCAAATCACTGAGGTTTTAGATCCAGCTGCAGAAATGTTGCAATAGGATGAGTTACTGATCTAATTACATGTTGTAATTGTTTAAGCTTGAGTGACAAAGCTTTTCCCCAGTAAGCATGTGTTCATTTACATTTCAATTTTGTCCTTTCTTTGAAAAAGAGGGACAAGAAGCTTCTGTGATAATTTGTGGATTTCCATTTGACCCAAGCATATATTGGAGAATATAAAATATGAAAAAGAAACCAGCTATAGCAGTCATGATCTTGGTCTGACAGGTGTAACTTTAAATACTTTTTCATGCTTTGAATTAATTTGTTATCCATATTTCCTTTTTCCATAGAGACATTAGGAAATTTAAAGATGCAAAGAAACAGTTTGAAAAAGTGAGTGAAGATAAAGAAAATGCTCTGGTGAAAAATGCCCAAGTTCAAAGAAATAAGCAACACGAGGTAGAGGAAGCAACCAATATTTTGACTGCAACACGGAAGTGTTTTCGACACATAGCTCTGGATTATGTTCTTCAGGTAAGGGCAGCAATAAAAGTTATTTTTTAAAACCTTTTGTTACGTGTAGTTAGAGACACGTCCTTTACAATTTTAGAAGTTCTTTCTGTAAGCTTCTTGGAAGCTGTGAAGATTCAGGGAAAAATCAAGAACTTTATCTGCAAGTAATTTCTTTTTTAATAAAAACTGAGTAAAATTAATTGATGCATTCTTATTGCTTTAATGCTCTGGTATTTAGTGCCCTTGCTGCAATGACACAGTTTAATTTTCAAGCTGAATGTTAATTTTGGAAAGAAAAACATTATTTGCCTGATACTTACCTAAATGTTTGATGAGTTGGATATGCTGCAATTTCTTATATATTTAAGGTAAAAATTGTAACCTAGCCTAGGAAATACAAATTACTGGAATAATTGTGATCTAGGATGTTGGGTACTACTGCAATTTCAGCTGTATGGTTTGGGTTGTGCCCAGGTTGTCTAGATGCCTCAGAGTTTGGCATTGTGCTCTAAGGGGAGTCAAGAACTTAATTGTCCTTTACCTTTTTAGTGAAGATCTCCCACAGGGTATGAGAGGTGTTCTTTATCATACTACTTTGAATCCTGTAATACAGTAATGAATGTTCTCTTGATAGTTAAAAATCATCTGCTTCCTACTTGCCCACAAGTACAGCAAAGCAGGATTATTGCAACTCAGTTGGTATGAGAGGCTGGGGGCTCCCAAATGGTCTGAGCTTCTCCTGTGATCAGACACAGGACAGCTCTTCACAGTTAAGCTGGTTTTATGTTATACATTATCATCTTGATTTGTGACAGTTCAGTCAGTTATTTAAAGCTTACTGATTTTTCTGTAAATTGCATTATGAGCTGTAAAATGAAGTGGAGCCTATCAGCCTGGGCATGTTCACAGACATGGTGGTCAGTGGTCAACTCTGAGCTCCTGCTTTTTGAACACTAAGGTCATTTTCTGCATTTAAAAAGTCACGTGAATTATGCCCCACAGGACTATTTGTACTAACCCTGAATGGTGTGGGGGGAGCTGGCAGTCACCACTGTAGTAGGCCAGTTCCTTTTGTGTACACTGAACTGCAGGTTGTTTGCCTCCTGGAATTTGTATGCTCAAAGTATGAGCAGTTCCTGGGATAAAGATGCATTTAGAGAAGAGTTTCAGCATCTTTTAACATGGACAAAAATGTATTCAGCTTTAGGAATTCTTTCTGCTTGCATGATTCTTTTGGGAAAATGGCTTCACAACAGTGGTTTCCTTGTAGATAGATTGACTTTAAACTGTAACTCTAAACCTTTGCTTTCCTTTTATTTTTATTTTTCTTTGCCTCACAGGCTGAGGGCCTATTCTCTACAAACAAATGTTAATTATTTTTGCTGCAGAAGTTTTTCCAAAATAATGACCACTTAAGTATAGAAGTACAATCTGGTTTTGATTATAGCTTCAGCAAGTTTATTTCTTTTGCTGAAATTCTAAACTGACATAGAGGTGTTAAATTACAAAATCCTGCCTGTTTCTGCTAAGTGGGTCTTTTAGAGTGAAATATGTAGTTCTGGATGGCAATCTTTAAAGATTAGAGAACAAAGAAGATAGGGGAACCAGGTGAATGTGAAAAATCAGTTATTTTTTCCATATAACATGAAATTCCTCAAGTTCCAGGATAACAATTAATTTCAAAAAGTAACTTTCCATGCATATGTACGATTTTACGCTAGCTGAACTAGCGTAAAATCGTACATATGCATGGAAAGTTACTTTTTGAAATTAATTGTGTTCTTGCTTGCCTGGGACTACTTTTGGGACACTTAAATACTGTGAGTCTGAGGGGAGAAGTTACCCTGCCCCCATCCTTCCCTCTGCCCTGGCAGCAGAGAGCAGCGCTGCTGAGTGCAGCTTCTGTAAGGAGTTGGTGGGCTGGCTTAGCTCACACGGTTTGAAGCATCTTGAATTCAGTCTCTTGAAAATGGGTACCAATTTTCCTTGCTTGCAAGGTGTATTTTATTTATTCTAGCTAGCATGAGGTGTCTTGTATTTTCCCTTCTGATGTAAGAAAATTGTGACTATCACCATGAAGCTGAAGCTTTGCAAGTGTTCCCTGATTGCATCGCTTTGATATCATGACAGAACTAGAATGCATCTTCTTTTAAAAGTACTTTGGGAAGTCTGATATTGAGCTATCTTCTTCCAATGTTTTAAGTTTGGATATTTGGGGATTATTTGGGGAAAAATTGCAAATAAAGTAGGAAGTTTAGAATAAAAGAAATTGCTTGTTTGTTCTTTTTTCTTAGATCAATGTTCTTCAATCTAAAAGGAGAGCAGAAATCTTAAAATCGGTAAGATATACTTTATCCTCTATATATCAAATATTTTAATCCATCTGAAATTAAAAATATGTCCACAAAGCAGTATGTTTAAAATGTAGTCCTTTTATTAATAAAAATGTTATCAATACATTTGGCAATTTGGTGACTGTCAGTTTGGCCTTTACTGTAACTGGACATACATATTTAACTTTTTGACATTCCTTTTGGTTCAGATTTGAACACTTACATGTTTTCACTACTGTTGATCCTTTGGCATATGTTCCATGGTTAAAATCAAACTCTGTTTGCCAAGTATTCTGCTGTTTAGGTCTGGTTTATTACTTTGTAAACAGTAAGTGCTGCTTATCATCTATTCAAAGATTAATTCTGCTCTTTCTAAGAAAAAGGCAAATTTTAATATGAATAGTATGATATCTGCTAAATTAATATAAAGCTATATCTGCATGCCAATTTTCTTCACATTGTATTCCCTTTTCTGCTTTACATGATCTCTGTTAAAAGTTTATCGAGGTAGAGAATGGCAAATTGAATAGTGCTTTTCTTTCAAATTACTGAAGTTGTTGTCTCATAATTTTCTTAATTCCTTCAAAAGCAGAAACTTTAGTTGGGCTGGTTTATAACTGGTTGCTATTCTGTTCTGCACTTTCCCAACTTGTTTTCTATTTTAAAGCTAGACAGTCTTCTCAGTTATGTTTATAAGGGTTATGGGTTTGGATCATCAGTAAAATATTCTGTAGCCCCTCTTTAGCTTACATGTCCCAGTTAAACAGGAGGTAACAAAAATTTCAGGTGACATTAATTAGAATTATTTTTCTGCCCATTAAGTAGATTTCTTTTGTTTTGCTCATGGGGTTTATCCTATCAACTGATTTCTGAGATTTTTGGCTTGGTTCTTTGCTTCCTTTACCTTGCATGTTTATTTTACAACATTGGAAGCTCTAGGGGGTATTGATGTAAAACTGTCAGGACATGAGAGGAGAAATTAAACCTGCAATTGTAGATGGTTTATGTGAATTAAGTGACATATTTATGTGATATAATTTTCAGGAGAATAAATATTTACTTTGTTTCTTCTAGATGTTATCATTTATGTATGCACATCTGGCTTTTTTCCATCAAGGCTATGATCTGTTTGGTGAACTTGAGCCCTACATGAAAGATCTTGGTGCACAGGTAACAATTTTTTTTTTAAATTCATAACTATATGCTGAAATGGAGGAAATCTTGATATATGCTTACATATCAGGTACTTCATAGATTTATTCAACAAAAAGGGAATTGTAGTAAGATAAAGGCAAAGCATAAAGAATATACTGTAATGAGAGGGATGAAAATAGTTACAAACTGGAAGTTGTCTGTTTACTAAAATTAATACTACCCTTAGGATTTACATACTTTAGCATAGCCATGTACTGCTCTGTGAGGAATATTGCGATATTCAGGACACAGGATAATGTGGATTTCAAAATTTTTGTATATGACTCAAGTTTATAGATATATCTAATAATAAAAAATAAATTAGACTGGTTTTCCATCTACTCATACACTTTATTTACTGTATAAATTATGCAGTTGGCATAATTAAACTTTGATGTGTGGAAATATAACTTTGATGTTAGCAACTTAGACCATAAAACGGAAGTATGGTTTAATAAGAAATGCAAAATTGAGTTCCTACATGGACTCCTTCTTGCCCAGTTTTGTTGTTTAAGGACACACAGTTGGCATTTCTGGGTTTTCAGTGAGGGACTCATGAAAAGCTTAGATGGACCACTGCCAGCTGCACACAGGAGACATTGAAAATGGTTATGCAAATAGGTTAGAACATACAATATTCAAATGAAGATCCGTCTGTGGTGCAGGAAGAAGATTAAGCAATGTCTTGACTCGTTTTTCAGTGCAAGTTATACTAGCACTTTTTATTTGCCTCTATCTGAGGACTTGCAACAAGTGCTCTGATACAAACCCCCCTATTGCCACTTCCCAAACAGATCCACAAAGCAGCCAACCAAATTTTTAAGGGTCTGTCCAGGTACAAAAAGCAAATCAATGACAGCAAACTTCTGCATTCGTCTTGAGTAGATGTCATTGGATGTCTAAGAGATTAAATTGTTCTGAGCTGGTTATTCCTGTCACCATGCAGTTGTCATCTGTACCCCTCGACCTGCTTCTGTATCTGTGCAGTGAAGCAGATTGGGAACTGTAAAATATAACTCCTACAATCCAATGGCCGAATAGTTATTTTTCTGCCAAACTAGGCCCCAGCTGGGTTACTGAGGGTCTTAATTATGTGTAGAAATATGTCTATTGTAATAGGAGTGTAATAGGGGCACTTGAACAGGTGGATGTTACTCTTCCATAGTAGTGCCCTTTATTCTTTCACACTCTTCTGGTTTGGGTTGTAATGGTTGAACTGTAGTGTCTGGTAGTATAACTAGTGTGTGTCCTGTACTTCTGTGGAAGAGGGGCTAGGGAAAGGAGACAAAAACTATGGAGTTGATATTTGATGGTTATGCTCTCAGCCAGCCTTCAGTGTTTCTATTTCATTGACATGAGTCAAGCAACAAAACACAAGGTTATTTTTGAATGTCTGGTCATACTTTTGCTTGATCTGGTGAGGAGCACTGTGTAGCATTCATTTTGGTGCTGGTATCATAGCAACTGAAGGAGTTAAATTTAGAAAATCCATAGCTAAGAATGTTTTAAATATATCACAGTTGGAGCAAGGATAGAATGAAGACCCTAAAGTTGTACAACTTGCGGAATTGTTCTTTTGTAGAAGACCTTGGCATTTAAGTAATGGATATTTTTCATGACAGAAGAAGATTTGTAAATAACTGTTGAAAGTTTTGACAGTTGATGGCTTTGCAGCTTGTACTGGTGGAAGCTTCTGCCTTTAGCAAAGTATGTTGTGACATACCAAGGATTTGCTGGATTTTTGTGAAAATGCTGTTAGATTCCTTCTGTTGGTGAGTTTTCATTCCTAGGTAAATTTTGTGTGTGATCTTAATTACAAGGGTTAACAGCAGCTTAAGTAAAAAAAAGATCTTAAATAGTATAGTTAAAATTTTGAATTATTTTTGTTTGTATTTTCAAAATAACTGTTCTACTATGATGGAATAGGATTAAGCAATTTTGCTTTCTGGGTATTTCAGGTCAGGGTAGGATCCCTTAGGAATCAGATCACTGAAGGGGAATCTTAAGTGTGCAAACATGATACGAGCTTTTGCATGGAAACTATGGTATTTGGTTACGTTTCATATGAAATATGTCATTAGTTTAAAAAGAAAACAATTGCATTTTCATTGAAATGACTATTCAAAAAGCTAAATATTTTAGTCTGACTTAATTCTCCTCAGAATGCCAGTTAGAGCATTATGTTTATAAAAATACATTTACCCGTAAATGCAGTAGTTTGAAAAAACTAATGTTCTGAAAATTATCCAGTAATGCTATAATGACTGGGATTTTGATAGTTCAGTTGTGATTTGCTACAGATTTTGGTAGTTGTGTGCTCTTGGTCTTTTCTAAGACAATTGATGTGCTGCTCACCTGAGTGAAAAGGAAGAAACTGTGGTTTGAGCTTGCAGACAGGAATGGTGCAATGCTGTCTTCATAGCAAAAAAAGTAACTGATGAAATGAGCTGCTGTTAAGAGCTTTGTTTTGGCTATGCTAAATATACCCTCAAACACTTGTATTCAAGATAAATTAGAAGTAATTGCCATACCCTGAGTGACTGCCTTCTGTTTCATCTAATGGGATAGAAGGAAGAATTTCTTGGAGGCCATGCGCAGTTTTCTGAATCTGAAATTTTAGCAAGGAACTTGATTCCTATAAAGTTTTGAACATCATTTGACCCAGTTCTCATCTTTATCACAAAAGAAAGAGTTTCCCAAGGATTCTTGGTGCAAAAAAGTCTTTGAGCCCATTTAGAGGCTCTTGTGTCATTTTTAATTCCTGTAGCTACGTAAGTGTGGCATCTGGTCACTTCAGTCTTCAGTGTGTCCGTGTCCACAAATACCTGTAAAGATAGGAAAGTGCTGATACAGCTTTTTGAGCTAGAAGGGAAGACAGGAAGAGTTTAAAAAAGTAGCAGAGTATGGAATTGGATCCAGATGTTTCAGCTTTCTGATGGCTCCATAATTGTTGGAGACTGTCTAGTACAAGGGTATAAGAGCCTGTTATTGTCCCTTTTTTCTCATTTATATCGTCTCAAGCAGGGGAAGTAAAAGACTGGGGAAATGACCAGAGTTGGCAGGTCCTGTCACTTGTAGTTCTGAGAGTGGGTGGAGGGGATCCTATTTCTGTGAGGATCAGAGGATCTGTTAGTCATCTGTGCCCTCTGCCAAGTGAGTGACCCAGCTGGTAGCTGGTGCTGCTGCACACTGCTCCTGGTGTTCCCGTTCGGGCGTGGAGCAGGGACAGCTCTGTCCCACAGACTGGGAGCTGCAGGCTGAGCCCTGGGCTCGGTGCTGCGTCTGCATCGCTGCTCACTGAGGTGCTGGGGCTGGTTAATGGCAGGCTTGTGTTGCAGGCTGCAGAAAGGAGGGGTTCACCGGGTTCCATGGCCTGGCACATGACTACCAAACCAACTGGTCTTTCGGGCAACATCTGCTTCTCTTCTGCATTTCTTATTTAAACTTGAAGGCCTGTATAAAACAAGCAAACAACAAAACCAAAAGAACCAAAGCTATATAACAAAAACAACAAAACCCCAAAGCAAGCAAACAACCACAGAAATTTCTTCCTCCTGTTTTCTTTTTTCTTTTTTTTTTTTTTTATGATTGTAAAAAGAAGTTGTTTATGTGGTAGTGCTAGAGATATGCTTGCAGCAATTTTTTGGGTAGTGTCTTTTTTATCATCACAGACTTAGTAAGTAAACTAACTTAAATATTCTCTGTGACAATCTCTGTTATTTTGAACCATGTTTTTATTTCCAAAATTGGTTTAAATATCTCTACCTAAGATTTCAAGCAATCTTGCTCAAATACTGCTGGTCAGGCGATCAAAGCTAGCAACACAAAATCCTGGTTAAGACAGTTCTCCCACTTTGTGGGGGGAATAATCTGTAGCATTTGCTCCTTCTAGTTTTTGCTGCTCCTGCCAGTGCTGCTGCATAGGCCAGCAAGAGCAGCTAAAGCATGAGTCATCCTCTTGGGAGACTGAGCACCAATGCGGTACAGAGTCGCATATGCTTGGCACCATGCTGTTCTTTGAAACAGTTCTTCTGATGCTCACAAGAAATGTACACCTTTGTAGAGGTTAATTCAGGGTGGCAGAGCAGTGCATTAAACAAGGCTTCAGTGGTTATTCAAGGTAAACAATTTGTGACAAAGAAGTGATTATACTATGCAAATTAAATAAAAGTCTTGCAATGTCTAGACATAACATGTTCTTTTTTTTTTTTTTGTCAGCGTTGTGAAATCTACTGAGCCAAATTTCTCATTATAATCTAAAGATCCAATTTTCTGTTTCTCTTTACAGCTGGATCAGTTGGCTGTAGATGCTGCAAAGGAGAAGAGAGATATGGAGCAAAAGCACTCCACTATTCAACAAAAGGTACTTGACAGAATGTGAAAGGCAGGCTGCACACACATTTTTTTATCTGTAGCATCCCTCCCCAGCATCTCTGCATCAGAACTACAAGGGATGGTATTTTTAGTGCAGAGAGACAGACTGACACATCATTAAGTGTAGATTTGGATTGCAGATATTAATTTTGTATTACTGAAAAAAAATACTGTGCTTAGATTTTACTGAAACATAAGTAGAACAGTAGAATTTATTTCAATGCTGGGATTCTAGCATTTCAGTAGAACTCTTAGTTCCTATTACATCTTGGATTCAGTAAGTTGTACAGGTTTCTGTGTTTCCCTGCTGTGTGTTTGTACAAGAGGTGTATGTGCTGCACAGCCCTACAACCATAGGATTTGGACTGTGCCAAATCCAAGTGCAACACTTGGAGCTTGTGTGGCAGCTGCTGTTGCATATGAAGAGCAAAAGTAAACTTTTGTAAAAAGTATCTAATGTACTGGTTCAACTTTGCACAGATATGAAATTGAGAACATTTAGTTGCTGTTTTGGGAAGATAGGTGCAGTAATTCTTTTTATTTGAGAAATATTTTGGTAATTCATGCTGAGGAATGACTTCTGTTGTTTGCATATTTCAGAAGCTCTAGATCAGTATTGGTTTTGCAGGTGTAATACTAGAAGTTAAAAATATTTCCAGTGAACTCTCTGGTAGTGAGCTAATACTGCAGGCACTTTTGAAAGGGATTAGATACCAGTTTAAAGGTAATACTCGACTTCTTACTCTCATTCAAATACGTTCTGCATCTGTTCAGGTGGCACAAATTAAAAAAACCCACCCAAAGTAAATGAAATCTGGTAACTAAGTAAATTCAGAAATGAAAACATGCAGAGATTATAAATTGGAAAGCCTTACTAGGAGCCAATGTTAATACTAATGGGAAAAGTTAACATTTTTCGTTGCTGAAAACATTTTTATTGGTACATCCTATTATCCCTTTAGGAGTTGGTAAGAAGCATTGGGTTTGCTGTGAAATTGAGCAGATGTGATGATGAGTGCAGAGCTGACATGCTGTGCTTGGAGTCAGGAGATAACTACAGGCAAGGAAGGGGAAGAAAGCGGGGAAATGGGAAAGATGGAACTTGACAATTAATGTTGAAGGTCAAATTTTAAGGTTTTTGGGTTTAAAGGCCTAGTTTCAGGAATAGACAGTAGTTGAGAGGTTTACTGTTAAGAGAACAGCGGTGCTTGGTGAAGGATGTAAGTTATGAGCAATTATCTTTTAACTGGCCATAGGAATAATAACTTGTTACCATTAAATATGGTTACTGCTGTTGCCAATGATGTTTACAGTCTTTGTTTTTTCTTCAAATGCTGCTTAAGGCTGCTTTACAGGTAAACTACTTGTACTAGTTTCAATTATTACTGAAACTTTTAAGCTTCATCAAACTTGATAAGCCATATCTGTGTGTAATATAAATGTTCTTGGTTTCTAGTAGCAGTGATGATCACAGTGATGTTACTTTTATTGTTTCTTACTTTAACTGACAATATAATGCTGTCTCTAGAATATAATCAGGGCAGTCAGAATGTACTGTATGTTGTCCTCTTAAGTTCTGTGGTTTGAGTTGTAAATGTTGTCTCCTGTCCTTATCAGTGAAGTCACTGTCACATTTTTGTGCTGATAATGCCTAGACTGTGCTTTATTGGAGATCCCTCTTACAGCTTGTCCAATCATTTTCTTAGTTTCTTATTCAAATCATGTTGTCTGTTTTGTCTCCTCCTACTTGCTTTTCCCAGCCTTCACACCAAATTAGCTTTCAGCTCATGAGGATTTCAGAACTGTCTTAGACTTTGGATCTTGTTCTTTTTATTATTACTTGTCATCTAGTCATCCTGTCCCGGATGGCAATTTTATTCCCTGTTCTCTTCTCATGTCTTGTCATGTTGCTTTCCACTGTGTTGCCTCTTAGGCATATGTTCCCAAATCTTCCAATGCCAAATCCTTCCATGTTTTATAACAACTGAAGCTTCTGAAGCTTACTGTGTTGAATATTCCACGAGATATATATGCATTTAATATACTGAAGTTCTAATCTAATGCTTCAGAATGATGCCTTTCCTTCATTGTGTGGATAAAGAGCAGTTCCTTTTCTGAAATGTATAGGTAAGTGCATACGTGCACACACCTACCCACCCACTACCTGTGTTTGCATATATGTGCATATGCATGCAGAATAATTGCACTAATTAAAAAACCCATCTCACTTTTATGTATAATCATTGTCCTACTTAATTAGGCTGTTGATGGAGAGGCTATTAAAAGTGTCATGGAAGGGCTTGGTCACCAATACAGTGTGATTTCTTTTTTAACAGAGCTGATATCTAATTTACTTTTTTTAATTACTTTTAAGTTTTGTAATCTATTGCTCAGCAAATATGCAGGGAAGTTTTTGGTTGGTTTTTTTTCAGTGTAAGAAATTAATTTTTCTATATTAAACTAGAGCAACACATACTATGAATTGATCTAGAAATTTCATGATCATTCTGGGAAATCTTTGCAATATATTTTTATAGGGAAAGATTCATATTAAAAGAGTGGTGTCACAGTGTCAATACATCAGACATGACTCATGTTTTCTGAGCAGTTTGCAGCCCATTGCTGTAGCAATTAAGTGGTGAATTAAGAAATACTTGAAAAGTCAATTGCACCTATGAACAGCTTAGTGGCTTTTTGGTTTTCTGTCAGAGCTAATATTATGTTCAAAAATGAGGGAGATGATACAGGAAAAGTATTTGCATTGAACTTAAAGTAGTTTTTGTTGTATTCAAATCCCTTTTTCATTAAAGTAAAATCATTTTCCGACACTGCTCAGGAAACAGCTGGAGTGAGAATGATTTGAAAATTTTTAACATCTTTAGTAAACAAGGTGATAGGGAATCAGATGGTACCAGAGTCATAAAGCAGACATAAACCAGAGCTGCCACTGAGAAGTTGTGCAGAATAATTCCCATCTCCAAAACCAAAGATGTGTTTGTATTTCAAGTGGCTTGTTTGCTCGATGGCACTCTCGCATTCTCTCGCTCTGTCCTGGACTGTGAACCTTGTCACTTGTGGTGTCTGTTGTTTTAAGCCCTTCCTCGAGGGACTTTTCAGCTTAAGCATGACAAACATCTCTTGCCAAGGGGAAAGGAATGGAAGCAACTTTCTAAGTGGGGAGTTTGCACAATTAGTGTCTCCTGTTTAGTATATGTTGGCCTAAATTTTCAAGTTAGTCTTTTCTTTAGTACTTACGCTCTCCCATGTGCTGCTTTTTTAAAAAGCTTGAAAAATGTTACTTCTCTAAAGTAAAAAATCATTTGGGTTACACATTCAATGTTAAAATACAGTTCCTAAGATTTACTGGTGAAATGGTTTGAATAGCTTTCATGGCCTGATTGCAATTTTGAAAGTAAATCAAAAGCTCTGCTGCTGAAAATTATGGGGGGTTTTGTTTTGGTAACAAGAAAATTATATGTAGAGAAACAAAAAACATGCAAGCTCTGAAATAAATCAAGTATGTGTGATGAATTGATACATTCATATGAAAATTCATTCACTGAAACACTGTCAAGAATATTAAGTGTTCTGTGACACACACCAGATTAATATTATTTCTGGAGATGAAAGTTGTTTCTCCATTGCCAGCTGGTTTGCTGCACCTCATGGACATTTAAAGAAAAAGGGGGAAAAAAAAGCATGAAAGCATGCTGTGTGCTTCACTTATGTAACCCACTTCTACATGTTTCTCTTCCAGTAGCAGCCAACCGTGAAAAGTGAGTGTCAGAATAGAAGCCATAGATGTTTCTTCTTTCAAATCCAAATGAAATGTGCAATGTAGCACTTCAGTGAAAATTACATAATGCTGGCTAAATTTTCTTAGTTCTGGTTTGGTGAAATGTACTTTAGTCCTAACTGACACCTAATTAGTTTAATTATGTTTAAAATTAAATTTTTATCAGTTGTATGCTTGCTGGCAGAATACAAAATTCCGAATCACATACAGTGACTGAGTTTATTAACATGTGATTCTCTTATGCAGGACACTGGAAAGATATGGGTGGATTTCTCTCCACCCTTGATTATTTTTCATGATTCACTGAACTTTTCCATGCACCAAGATAAAAATAAACTATAATGTGACTGCTTTGCTCCTATTTTTTAATTATAAAGTAGCAGAGGCTATAAGATCAGAACACAGCATTGAAATGGAGCATATTTTTTTTCTGATTGTTTGGCCATGTTTTTCTTGACCACAACTCTATCAATGAAGTTTTATGGATAAAGCACATTGAAGCCTTACCCCCTCCTTCCTCAAGCTGGTGGTCTGCCATGTACAGTTAAGGACATATTTGACATTTTTCTCTATACTCTGATGTGTTTTTCTGCTCTGTAAAACTGGAATTCAAACAGAGAAGTAATTAAAAATGACACTAAATGCACTTCATGAGAAGGGTCAGTATTTTAGACAATTTGGGCTGAGAATGTGGCATGATAAATGATCCAGAGGTTTCCTGTCATACTTGTATACATCTTCAAAGCATAGTTCTGGACTCACTGGAAAAAGCTGAATTTTCTGCAGCAGTTCTCCAAACCCACAGGAAAATGTGATTACATAGTAGTTTGGACAGAAAATACTGAGGGAATGTATGTTGTCTTTAACTAGACAAGGAGTTGCAGACATCACTGAGGCAGGAAGATGCAAATCTTTAGCAGGTTTCATTATGTTTGGGAGCTGGTAAGTTAGAGTAATTTATCAATTTTGGGGGAAGATAAGGAATATGACATCATCATGTCTAAGTTCGTGCATAGTAGTTTTCTCTTCTTTTTATTTTGAAAGCTTAAATGAAACCTTTTATGTTCAGCATGTTCTGATCTAGGAAATAGGCAGAAAATCAAAGTTATTAAATGGTGAATAATAGATACAAAAATTTTATTTTCTTTTGGTGAAGCTTTCATTTGTAACTTGTATGTTCAGATCAGTGTATGGTAGTGATATGATAGTTCCATTTTCTTTCAGAACTCTTGCACTGATCATCTGTCAAATAATAAAAATCTAGATTTAACATTTCAACATTAGTTAATCTATTCAGGTTAGTAATAGCTGCAAATGGTGAGTAATTTTAAGGAATTTGTGCTGTGCTGACTGGGAAGCTTGTAGGCCCTATTTTAATATTTGTAACCATTTCACTGTCATGTGTAATTAACCTTGAATTGGACCAAACCATCTGCATGTGTAAGAGAAAACATCATGTGTAGCACGAAGGTTGTGTGCATCCTGGACTGTTACATAGGGCTGATGACTGTGTTGGTTTTGAAACTACTTTTTTGGATATATATATTTTTTGCCTCTTTTTCTTTATGTATAGACAAATTCCTAAGGAACAAAGTACAAAACAGAGACTTTTAGGTATACTTTTCACACAAAGCTGATGTTTGCAATTTACATAAAGTAACTACTGAAGATTCAGGAGAGTGATATTACAAAATATTCTGTCTTTTCAGTATTTAACTTGTTTGGGTTTTTTATTCTGCAACTTAATTTTCAGTAATGTGTCTCCTACACCCTTGTTAAGGGGAAGAAGCCATATGTTGCCAGTCTACTTTAAGGATATATTTTAATAACATTGAAATTAAATTATAGCATGTATATTATTTTCATCTCTGGACAAAGTTGTGATAAATTATGTTGTTCCATGTGTACTTTTTCATGCACCCCTTGTAGTTGTTAGTCTCCCACTCCCTGAATATCTGAACTCTACCTTGCTGGGAAGAGTCCATGCTGTTCTCAATGAGATATGAAAGCAAATGACCACCACATGTATTATTACTTAGTCTAGCCTACCTTTGCTAAAGATGTGAAGCAGTCAGCCTTTTTAAAACTTGGAAAGCTGCTATTAATTGTTATGGTTTTAGCTGTTATTAAGTTGATGGAAATGTATATTCCCTTGTCCTCCTTGTAATTTTGTAATCTTATCCAAGATCATAGAGAAAAAAATACTGCTAAGGTCTTGTCATCATTGCCAGCACCATGATTGCTTTACCTCAGAGTTAACTGATAGCATCATCTTTATTTGATTACTTGTCTTTTAAGTTCCTATGCAGCTCAGCTGTCAACATGACAGAGCTGAAGAAAAGGCTAAAGCACAGCTGGCTTTATACAGATGTCTGCAACAGGCTGCAACTGTTTTTCAGTTTTGACTCGTAACTTTCATTGCTTCTTTTCCTCTGCTTTTCTATCCCCCTTCTTGGGAATATATGAGAGACCATTTGAGCAGACAGTTGAAGCATCAGATGGTCTGTCAACAATTTTTGCCCTCTACTTGGGTGTAGAGGTCACCAATACCTGAACAAGAAATTCCCCTTGTTGCAGGTAAAGTAAAAATCTTCAGCATTCTCATTGCCTGAAATTACTTTTTTAAAAAAACCCATCAGGCTGAGAGTCATGGTTTGACTCTTAAGTGTTGCAAGCAAAGCATTATTCCTAGATGTTTACTCATGGACAATAGTACTGCTCATATTGAAGTTTCATTTTAACTGCAGTGTGTTTTTCTTGTCTTGTTCCTTTGTACTAGGATTACTCCAGCGATGATACTAAACTAGAATACAATGTAGATGCAGCCAATGGCATTGTTATGGAAGGTTATTTATTCAAGCGAGCCAGCAATGCCTTCAAGACTTGGAACAGGTAATTATTCAGAATCTCTATTTGCTGTTGATAAAAATACTGCTTTTTCACCTGAATTCTGATCTCATTCATGATCTCTGTAGCTCACTGACTCCATAGTTTTGACAGAACACTGGGATGACTGTTAGTTAACTTAGAGATGACACTTCAAAGCCATTTTTCCTTGTTTTCTGTCCTAAGTTGTTTGCAAACCTTTGTCTTGTGAAAGCATGTACTAGGAAAGTGTTAGAAGACAGAGTAAAATGGAAGTTGTATAGCCATTGGAAGCAGAGAAACACAGTCAAGAGCTCAAGTTATTTTTCCTGAAAGATAAGCAGTGTAATTGTTATCCTTTAAAATTCCTGTCCTGTGAAGTGACTTTTGCTTAGTAGTTTTGATTGCCCTTTTGGGAATTCAAAATATATTGTTAGTCATATATCTTTAACAATGTATATTTTACTACTATTTAAATATTTTTCTTTCTGAGCAGGAGTTCTTTCACATTTCCAAGGATGTGTGCTTTTTTCAAGGAAATATATATGCTGGAGCATTTACAGCACATTTGAATACAATTCTTGAATTTTAAATGCAATTTGTTGTGGTATAGAGCTCTCTTTACTGTCCATGTTCTGCTATTTTTTCAGCACTGCTTCTCTTAAACTATTTGCTGTGTTTCAAAGAAAATGTGCATTTGAGTGTGTGGTCCATTACAATCTTAATTATTCTGTACTTCCTTGAGCATATCAGCGAACCACAAGCATGTAAGAAGTTTGGATTACTTCAGTTAAATCTGTAGACTGATGCAAGGGCCACTGCTGTCAGTAAGACTGTATCTGTATTAGCAAGTCATGGGCAACTGGTACAAAGGATTTTGCTTTGGACTGATTCTGGTCTGGTGCTTTTGCCTGATTATTCATATGTAATTGTAATGTACCTTCTGGGTTAGTTTCATGCAAGCAGAGTTCAGAGTTCTCCTAGACAAACCTGTGAAGTATCTAAGGATGGCCAAGGAAGTAAACTGGGAGATGGGCATCAAAAGCACCTTCTTGGTATGAAGTAAAATGTTAGTGTAAGCATACTGAGAAAAATCTGCAGTAAGAGGGCAGGAGACTGTCCTTCATTGGATTCCCAAGGGGCTGAAAGGGTCCTTTTTGCCACGGTGCTTTGCAGGATTGACTGAAGACAAAACTCTGTCTCTGGGCCTTCCTCTTTTGAATAGCAGGAAGGCCTTGCTCTGCAGGAAGGTGACAGGAGGGAGCAGGACAGGAGTGTCTTTTTCCACATGGCTTCATTCCTAGTAATACTGTACATGTGTCTCATCTTAAAGTGCTTAGAGAGTAGAATTCAATTAAAGCTAACTTCTGTACGTTGGTAATTTAAATGGACACCAAGTAAATAAGAAGTTGTAATTAAATCAAGGTCACAATGACGTTCCTTCAGATTAAGTTACAGATTTGAACATACATAATAAAAGCATATCTAAGCAATAATTTATTTAAGAGAGCAAAGATAAACCACTCATTAATGAGTCAGAGATGCCTACTTTTATTACATAATTGATATGTACTTAGAGTTTTTTCTTATCAGAGGAGCATTCAATAAAGCAAAACCTTTAACCTTTATAATATTAGATTCTTGATAATTTATCTCACTGTGATAGACTAGTTGGATGCTTTTAAGCAAAAAATAGGATTGAATATGCTATCTATAAACAGGTCTGAAATTGAATCATTTTAATTTTGTATTCCACATATTCACAAACCATTACTACTTGTTATTAAACTACTGTTATCATACATAAAATATATATTTAAGACCTTCAGAATGAAGACAGCTTTTAATTTCTGAATCTAGCCCCCCATTTTTGCTATGTTTTAATAAAAATAAAGAAGTATTTTTGTTATTTTTATTTCTGAATACATTTGTAATTGCTTGCCATGCTGTAGGCACAGAAGGGTCGCTGCCATTTTCCACTGCCTGTTTCACTTGATGGAATGATCATGCTAATTCTTATTTTGCTCATTTTGCATTTTTCATTCCTTTTCCTCCTTTCCCTTATGTTTTAATCCTACCCCATTTTTTCACATGACAGGAAAAAGCCAGATCACATCAGGTACCAACCAGCTTCTTTTATACCTTCCCAATGTTTCCTTGGCACGCAAAAAGCTCTTCATTAACCCTGCATTTAATTTTGATTACTTGCAATGGATGTATAAGTGGCTCAGTCTGAGAAAATAACAGAAGGATTCTGCCTGAGATGCCAGCATACCTGCTGCTCAACTCCTTTAAAAGATTTAGAAAGATTGAGCTAGTTTTTAGCTAAAAAGAAATTAAAGCCAGGTTTCTGCACTCAAACTTCTGAGCATACAAGATCAATGTCTTGACTTTTTCCAATTGAAGTTGATGAGATTTTTTTTAACAACTACATTGGGAATAGAAGTGCTTTTAAATATTGCGCATTCTTAATCACTCTGTTCTAATTATGTACTGCTAGAGAAGAAAAGTTTCTTTCTGAGAATCACAAAGCACAATTCACTGTTTTATGTAAAATTCAAATTAAATTTTATATTTCTTTTCAGTATTACTCTCAGTTCTCAGAAATTGAAACTTTTTTTCCTATAGATTTTGCATTTTTACCTATTTAGCAAGTAACCATTTTGAATTGTGTAGGTACAAATGATGGAAAACATTCAGTTAAATTCAGTTAAACAACTGTATTTATGCACTACGAAGTGAGACAGTGTAGATTAATATTCCCAAGAATGTTTTCTCCTTCACCGTGCTTCTCTCTTGCTTCTGACAGAATGACACGTTTAAAGAAACTTTGGTAATAATCAGTACTTACTGCACCCAATGATGCCTAAAGATTTATGAAATTATTCTTAGGACCTGTTGGATGTGGGTTACCCTATAGCAGCACCTTCAGCACAGAGATTGTACCTCGGCAGCTCCTGGCTGATGCTGGTGTAGACCCCCAGCAGTCTGTTTGCTACAACAGAGTGTAGATTTTGTTGATGGTATTTGGTTAATGAAGAATAACTCCAAGTTTTTGGCCTAAATAAAACTGCTGTGGTGCTGACACCTTGGAGGGCAGCCTGACACTTTAATCTTGTTAAGCATAAAATAAAATGTATTAACTTTGACAGCTACTTCAAAAGTGTGATCTACAAGTTATCTTACATTCTAAATTGTTGACCTTGTTTGGTAGGAGTTTCTTTTACTAAAGTACCAAAACATGCACCCTTTTTGGCTGGACTGAAAAATTTTCTTTAACAGATTTAATTTCTCTACTAGGAAAAAAAGGGACAGAAATACTTTCAGAACATCTAGACTAGGTTTTAAAGATGGCACAAATTTGTGTTACAATTCGTGTGTTCACAATTAATATTAAATTAAATAATTATTAAATATATAGCTGTAGAAGAAGTGAAGCACTAGAATGAAGTTAATTGCACTGCCTAAGACTGTTATTAGAGGTTTGCTCCATTGCTCGTTGTCTTGGGGCAAGGCTTCTTTTTTTTCCCTTTATCACTCCCTTTATCACTTAGGCAATGCTTTCATGTTGTTCTATTTTGTGTTACATTCAAAAAAAGCACATGAAAAAATACTGAGTTTATTTCCTTTTCAAGTCTGCTTTTTTGTTGAGTTTACTATATAAATATTAGCAATAACCTGCCTTATATTTGAGGCATACTTAGTGCATCTATAAATAGATAGTAAAGATGATACCTTTTCAATAGCAGTGACCAAAACAACTGCTGTTAATAAATTGAAAAAGTCAAGAATGACAGGAGATCCTGTTGTTGCTCTTTAAATCAAATGTATCTGCACAACATTTGAAAATATTAACTGTTAAAAGGTAGAATCTCATCTGTCTACTAAGCACTAACTTTTCTAACAAATATTAGATTTTCTGTTTTGAATCTTGTGGTTTTTGTATATATTAATTTTTTAATCATCTTGTGCATTTCTCTCTGTGATTGGCTTGTGGTGGTTGAATACATACATGGGACCCTCTTGTTACTAATTGTAGTAAACTGTAGCTTGAAGCTCAACAACTTGTGGAGAATAACAAGATCTTTTGCAACACAATATTTTGTGCACTGTTACCATTAAAACTAACTGGCAATGCAGGGAAAAGTGATGTGTGGTAAAGGTGGGGTGTTGGCAATAATTGAGGAATGGTGCTGTGGTAAACACAGGTTTGCCTTATAAACCTAAACAAAACACAAGGTGTGAATTTCACTGAATTGTTTCTTACATTCCCTTCATTTTTGTCAGTATGAGGCAGTGCTAATTGGTTAGCTTTTATTTTGTGTATCCCCAAAAGAGCAAGAAAGGTGTGGTTATGTCTGCTGGGTTTTTTTTCATTCAGTAGTCTGATAAAACATCATTGTTAGAGATCTGTGGCACAAAGAGATCTGAGGTAATTTTTTCCAAAATGTGAGTGCTTTTTCCATTCTCTCAGTTGTAGCCTATGTGAGCAGTGAGTTTGACAAGGAAGGGTACAGTTCAGAGGAGTTTTTAAGCATTATATTGTCTTTTGGATTGTATAGGATGCCTTATTAATTTTTTAATTTGATATTTTCCTTCAAAGCTGAGGCTTAAATTACTTAAATGTTTTTTGTTGGGATTTTTTTTTTTAGTTTTTATATTCAATCTTTTTATTTCAGGATCAAAAATTTTAAGACATGCCCAATATAGATCGATATTAAACCTATATGGGATAGCAACACCAAAGTATTTTTAGTGCCTTAGTAAATTATTTCTTACTTCTACTCTTAAAAATATTTCACAATTAGTTTACATGGGCTTAAGTATTTTTGTTTTCCATACTATCTGAGTTTGTGTTATCAAACAACTACTTAAAATTGTAGCTTGCTGCTAAAATATAGAAGGAAATGTTCTTTGAATTGAAAATGTTTTGTGTGATAGCTTAACTACTGTTGTCATAACATGAATGTGTTTGTTTAGGACTCAAATGATTTGAACGTTGCTTTCTTCTCTGTTTTGTTTCTGTCTTCCCTTTTTTCATTATTCTCACAAAACGTTTGCCAAAGCTGACTGCAGCATTACTTTTGTGAATTCTTTTATGCAGTGTCTCTGTAGACTGTATGTTAGCACATCTCAGGCAAATAAGTGCTGTAAAATCAGTTATGTATTCTCTGGATGTCTCTTCATTTGAATAGGCGCTGGTTCTCAATACAAAATAACCAACTTGTGTACCAGAAGAAATTTAAGGTAAGAATCGAAAGCTGGCTTGGGATAGTTCAGGGTTTGGGTGATGATTTCCCTAATTGATTGAAGAAACTGCTGATGTGGCATCCTGTGTGGTCTTCAATAACCTACTGCTTTTTTCTAAATTAGTTTCTCCCATTGTAAAATGAGACTAATAGCTGCACTGACAGATTTTGAGATTCTTGTGCAGTGACTTGTAAGCATGTACTTTATTTGCTGTGGGTTTTGTAACCTAGTTAAAGCTTTAAAAGTTGTTGGTCCCAAAAGGCTTGTGCTCACTTGCTGGCAGTCAAATATTCCATGCTGTTCTCTGAGCTGTTGTGTTTAACTCTTTCAGGACTGGCTCCCTCTAGTTACTTACTGGCTCACATACCCAATTCAGCAACTGGGGAAAAAAAGCACAAAAGCTTTTGTTACGAAGCAGTCAGGGTTGCTAGATACATGTATTTATTATTGAAAATGCACAGTGGTTCAGCAGTCAGTACCTGCCTTGTTGCTTGTGGGAAGTGCAGTAGTTGTATGTTAAAGCAGCAAGTCCAGCTCTGCCCTGAGCCATAGAAACCTTTTCAGTCATGTTTTGGGCCCCTGCTCCTTTGTTTGCTGTTCTAGAATCTGCTTTTGCACCACGGAGCTGTAGCTGTTCTTCAGATTGGAAAAAAATAGAGACTGTATGGAGATGGTGAGGAAAAAAAGAGAGGAAAGAGCTTATGGCAATTCATTCCTCTTCACTGCAAACAGGCTCGATTCAGAGGCTGTTCTTTGTTATCTGATGCTGTCAGATCAAGGGGCTTCATTTCTGTGGTTGGAAAGGAAACACACAGTTGAGTTTGTGTGAGCACATTTGGTTGGGCATTTTATGTTTGTGAATTTTCATTGTTTGTTTTGTTTTAACTGCACCTTTAAAATGGTGATAGCTCAGAATGGAATTCTTATGAATTGAATGAAATTTTCAAACCCACTGCCTTCTGCTTCTGGGTTTTTTTTTTTTATTTGACACTTACAATACTGCTGATTTAGGTATAACTTTTCTGATTTAATTGTGAGTTAATTGCATCTCTTAGAGTATCTTTGTAGTTTGAATACTGTTGTTTAAATTTAAGGTGTTGATTATTCAGTAAATTGGATTGTAGGTAAAAAGAAATTCTCCAAAGTCTGTAATTAAATTTTCATTGAATATAACTAAACATTAAAATTTATCTAAATATATTCCACTAAGTATCTCCTCCAAATCCACTTAGTTAAAATTTTATTTTTGGAGGAAAATATTAGTGTAAACAAGCAAATAGAATTAAATTATTAATAATTCAGGATTAAATTATCATCTTAGTATCAACTATATTATTTTTTCTCTGTGACTGTTTTGTTAACTTTTGTCTCTTAGGATAATCCCACAGTAGTTGTTGAAGACTTGCGGCTCTGCACAGTTAAACACTGTGAAGACATAGAAAGACGTTTCTGTTTTGAGGTGGTTTCTCCAACAAAGTAAGGAGAAGTGATGGAGTATGTTTATTTAAAAATAAAAATCATTACATTTAGTTGCTTTAAAATGTAAGATTAACGTTTCTCTTGGGATAGATCAAAACAGGAAAAGTATCTGAAAAATTCTGTTCTCTGAAATTTTGGCGGGGAGTAAGTGATGCTGTGAGAAGTGTCCCTGGTATTTAGTTTACTTTTGGCAATAGAATAAACATGCATTCTTGTGCTTTTAGCATAAATGGCCTGTGGTGCAGAGCTCTACTGTGGCTTAGTAGTAGCTGATACTATCAGCTGCTTGGTAATGTAGAAAATAGGTCTCAGTTTCTCCACATTTCTGATTGATGCAGTGAGAGGAGAACATAAATAAGCTGTTATCTCAGTGGTGTTAAATTATGCTTCAGAATGCACTAAGTGAAACTACCAATTTAAGTTATTTTTCATCTCCAGCAGTGCAGTGCATCGGCTGTACTTGGGGAAGTTTGGCATCCTGCCACAGCAAGGGCAGGACACGGATTCCTCATTAGTCATTCTGAGATGTGACCATATCTAAGTTTTTGATACAAGGTCAAACTGCTTTTAAGTTTGGATGTTATCTACACTCCCCACTCCTCCTTACGTTTCTCTTCTGAACAGATTGCTGTCCATCCTGATGTTTGCATCTCCAGTTGTGGTTCACTATAAACATGTATTTTGCTCTTCCTTGCTTGTGCTTTTTCAACCCCTAAGTGTTGGAACAATTTTATACTTCATGATCTGTTTCTTTTACTGTTGTTGAGAAAAGTAGTTCATTCTTTGACAGATAGCTTTAAAATTACTCTCTCTCTATCTCAGTGACTGAAAGTGTGTTTTCAAGACTGATACATGTGTCTTGTGTCATGGGAGTAAAATGCATTTGAGGATATAAAAAAGAACAAATATGGAATAAGAAAAGGAATAAGAAGATAAGGCATTCTCAGGGATTTTGGAAGAGTAATTTCTGTGTGTATTAGCATTACCTGCGAATAATTTTGCAATAAGGAGTTTGAAACTCACAAAGGCTCAGCTGCTTTGGTATCTTAAAGTAAATGGGTTTATTAGATGATGCCTACTAAACAATATACTTGTGATAGCAAGAAAGTTGCCCCATAAAAACAGACCCCTGAGCAATGTGTTGCTGGATTTCAGCTGCTTGGCCACTCTCTCTGATTACTTTGATTGGTCACAGGAGCTGCATGCTTCAAGCTGACTCGGAAAAGCTGCGGCAGGCGTGGATTAAGGCTGTTCAAACCAGTATTGCCACAGCATATAGAGAGAAAGGGGATGAATCCGAGGTGAGTTTAAAAATCCACCAAACAACAACCCCCCCTTTAGATCCTGAAAATTTTAAATATGTAAAACCTTTATTAATAAGAGGGAATGAAAAAAAGAATCCACTCTTTGTCTTTCAGTGAAAATGCAATGAAATTTTGGAAGCTGGGAATTATATCTAATCTGTCTTTCACTTC
The DNA here is from genome assembly GCA_020086605.1 of Lanius collurio. Taxonomy (NCBI): domain Eukaryota; kingdom Metazoa; phylum Chordata; class Aves; order Passeriformes; family Laniidae; genus Lanius; species Lanius collurio. The sequence continues at coordinate 12,875,249 of JACBWW010000018.1, forward strand.
ATAATCTCAAAATTACTATGGCCTATATGATTTTTTTGAGATTTTTTTACAGTGTGATTAAAATTCATAGGATACTCTTATATTCAGTTTTATATATCTTCTGAAAAGCTAAAAATTTTTTTATTTCTGTGGCTTACCTTGGCAGAAGAGACTTTCCTTGGATATTAGTGCACAGTCGGTATTTGTGGAAATTTTAGTTTCTTTGATTTAGCATGTGTTGCTTTTTTGGTTTTTGTTTTGTTTCTCTTTTAGAAACAGGAAAAGAAATCATCCCCTTCTACTGGGAGCCTAGAATCTGGGAATGAGACAAAAGAGAAGTTGTTGAAAGGAGAGAGTGCTCTGCAGCGAGTTCAGTGTATTCCTGGTAATGCTGCCTGCTGTGACTGTGGTTTGGCAGATCCTCGCTGGGCCAGTATCAACCTGGGAATCACCTTGTGCATCGAATGCTCTGGAATACACAGGTTGGGGAACTCCTCATAACTGCATTTGATTTGTGCATTGACTTAATTAGGAAGGGTAGTGTTTGCCTCTTCAAAGGTATATTGAAAGAAAACTAAGAGACCCTTGTTTGTAAACAGAGTTACAGTAACTGCTTTATTTGCATAAATTAATGGTAAATCTGTCTGAGGTAAGATATAACATGTAGTTACAGGTTAATTTGGTTTTTTTCCATGCTGTTTAGGAGCTTGGGAGTCCACTTCTCAAAAGTAAGATCTTTAACGTTGGATTCATGGGAACCTGAACTCCTAAAGGTATTTTTGAAACAGATTTCTATTTGGTACTTAAGATTATTGTTTTAAAGCCTTGACATCAGAAAGTTCAATGCAGGAAATATATTTGTACCCAGTGTATGTCTTGCAGTTTTGAGCAGAAAATGTTTGTAGTTGTGTGTTGGTTTATTTTGATTCACACTTTCTTGCAATCCATGGTCATTTGTGCTACAAACTTGCAATTCAGAACAGCTTAAAAAGCCTTCAGGCTCACAAGTGCACTCTGAGTAGCAAGTTTCATCTGATACTTTCAACATATAAAAAGGTAAATCTGTTTACAAACTAATAATGTCTTTCAGTGGGCTGAAAATTTTGGAAGCGATTTATCAGCCTAAAGCATGATCATACTGAAAAATTTGAATGTCACCTCTAACAGTGAGATGCTTCTGGCTTATAGGAGAATACTCATGCAACTGCTCTTGTGTGCTATTTGTGTGCCAGATTTCTAGCTTGGACCATGGTTATAAAAATCATGTTACACTGAAATCCTGAAATAGGAACTCATGCAGGAATGGATGCATGCATGCAGCTGGATAACTCCTGCAAAGCATTTGTTTCTAGCTGTGATGTTCTGGCACTTAGGCGTTGCTTCTCTATACTGAGCAATCAAAAGACAGTGTGCTTTGTTTGTGGTTAAATAATTTTAATGTCAATGTGTTCATGCTGAGAAAACAACCAACCAACCTCCCATGCCACCCTCCACACCCCCCCCCCCCAAAAAAAAAGAGCTGTTGCTCTTGTACTATTCATGTGAATACCAGAATTAAGCATTCTACCTGGTATTAGAAACAAGAAATCTGTTTGAAATACATAGGGCCAAATTCTCCTGTAAGTATTATCTCCAGGCTGTTTTTTGTCTTCATTCTTTCTATAGTTGTATCAGATTACGATTTAGCAAAAATGTCCATTGAGTAATTGATTGAATTGTCTCTTGCTGATGGGGTAAGAACAGCTCCTGGCAAAGCTGGTGGAAAGAGCACCTTTGTTAATGAGGCCTGCAGGTGTCATTCTGATGGCTGTTTTTTCAGGCACTTTAAAAGTGACTGTATTTTTTTGTTATCTTACTCAGAATTTTATCTCTCTGTTCACTGATTGTTTCATTATTATCAACTAAACCCATGTCTATATCTGTAAGAGTACTTTTATTAGTGAAAACACTAAGTTATAAGTATAGGCTGAGTGAGGTTAAACACAACTGAATAGCTACCTATTTGCAACTATATTTGAATTTATTTATTTTGCTTTATAGCTTATGTGTGAATTGGGAAATGATGTTATAAATAGAATATATGAAGCGAAGTTGGAAAAAGTGGGAGTAAAGAAGCCACAATCTGGAAGTCAAAGGTAGTATTTTACTAGTAGTGCCTGTTGCTTCCTTTTATTGTTGCTTCCTTCAGCCTCCAGCTGTAAAAGATGATGCCACTTCACTGCATTACACTCCTTTAGTGTACTTGTTTCCCTGTGTCACCAGTATGTCTTTCTCTCTCCTTTTTCTCACTCTCTCTCTTTATTGGGTATTCTTCTGTTGGTCCCTTTCTGCTTCTCCTGTTCATTTCTTCTCTTTGTGATCTCACTCCCTCCTTTTGATGACAGCTCTAGAGCATCACTGTGGACATGTGGATTTTGTTTCCTCTCTGCTTGGTGCCAGCTCAGCCAGCTGTACTCGGTGTGTGAGTGCCCCTGGAAGGAGCCTGCTGCTGTGCCTTTTGTTTACAGTGACTTTGTTCTTCCATTTGACTTTTGTTCCCTGGTGCTCAGAATGTTCTCATCTTCCTACCTACATTGTACATGAGTTCTGCTGCTTTACAGCCTTTAAATCACTGTACTGCTGTCTTCTATTTCTCTGATGCTAATCTGTGTTTGAAAGTGGATTCCTAATTTTTTGTGCTGCTGTATAGGATGTCCCTTAAAACTTGCTTTTTTACTACCTTTCCAATTCTGTGCTGCTTGCTGCCCAGCAGTTTTATAGTATAGAAAACTGCATTTTGTGAAGTGTTGGCAATTTGGAGACAATGGTAATAATATAAACAAAGTGTGAGATTTGCTAGATATTCCTTCTAGTGGTAACTGCTTTCCAGCAGTTTCAATGCAATAATTACAGCCCCTTTTATCAATTTGGCACAACTGCTTTTGTGTCTTAAGCTGATAACCTCAGGTTACAAGAAAAAGTACTTCAGTGTGTGATAATGGAACTGATGGCTGTGCCTACCTAAGGCTTGTTATTGTTTTCTTGTGTAATCCTAATGTTCCTGTGACAAATGTTGCAATTTATATTTACATAAGAAACTAATTATATGTTTATTAATCGGTTATTAACATGTGTAAGGGTTTATTACAGGTAACATAGAGTAACTAATGCTTATTTCTTCCACATACCACTTTCCAAAGTCTCTATCTGAAAGAAAATACATGTATATAAACTTAACAAAATTACTTTCTTTTGAGCCTTGTGTAAAATTTAATCAAGAATCCATAAAGTGGCAGTGTACTTTGCATCTTTCGAAAAATGTGCTGCAGGTGTGTCTTATGTGCAGTCCCAGGCTACAGTTTCGGTTACTTACTTTAGTACAAAATAAACATTCTTTTAATACATGAAAATACTAAAATATTAGCTTACTAACTCCGGGGATTTTGTATATGACAGGCAGGAGAAGGAGGCATACATCAGAGCAAAATATGTGGAAAGAAAGTTTGTAGAGAAGCAAGCTGCATCAGTACCTCTACCTGAGTCTGGAACAAAAGTTTTGCCTCCAAGTCAGGAAGAGAAAAGGCACAGTGGCCCTGAAAAGTCCCTTTTGGCAGGGGAACAAGGTGCAGCATCCCCAAAAGGTATTTACACCCTTCTCTCCTTAGCTGTATTACCTATCTTCTTTTTACGGTAACATATTTTTATATTAATTGACTTCTGCCTCACGCAGAGAATCTGGAATCTGTTTTTTAATGTGCTGTAGCCTAGTGTAGAGTGTAGGGAAGAAAAGACTTCTCCAGAGATGTGCATTTTTACATGGGGAAGGATTTGGAATGGGGATGCTTCTAATTCAGACACATATTAACCACCTTCTTTCCTCCGTATTTTCATCCTTCTGGATGTTTCCAATAACGTTCTTTCCTGCCCTATCCCTTCCTTACTGCCTGCTTTGTGCTTTGCTAACCTGCATGTCCCAGCGGTTGCTGTAAGTAGCGACGAGGCGAGGCGGGAGTCTCTGTTCTGTCCTGATGAGCTTGATTCACTCTTCTCCTACTTTGATACCTCTTCAAAACTCCGTAGTAGTAAGTACTACAGCTGTGGCGTGTTCAGTATTTGCACTAGTGATCCATTGTGTGTTGTGGCCATCTCCCTGCTTCGATCTATTGTCTCCAGGCTGTTGCATTGCTTAGTATTTTCATGAAATAATTTAAGCTTTTTTACTTATCCTGATTTTTTTTTTTTCATTTCTACTTATCTTTGACATTTATTATTATTGTAAATGTTATGGTTACAAAATGTGACTTCATATTTTTCTATGGATGCATTAAGAATACTGTATAATAACTAGCCATATTTTTAAATTGTGGTCAGGACCAAGTATAAGAGCTTGCTTTATTATCATGGTATCTGTGAAGAGCAGGTAGCTTCAGCTCTGCATAGTAATTGCAGTTTCTCCCCAAAACAGTCCGAAGCAGTGACAGTGGGATCCAGCCGAGCACTGATGACAGCAGAGAACATCTTGCCTCTACTATATCAGCCAACAGTTTGTATGAACCAGGTGTGTTAGGCTTTGCACTTTAGGATGAAAGTTTAATCACTTGGTAACTTTTTTTTTTGTAAAAAATATCAGTGCTTGGTGATACAACTAATGTCTGCTGTCCTGGTTGAAATGCTTTTAGCAAGGGTAAAATTTGCCTGAGCGATCTTTTCTTTGGGCTTGCTACCAAAAATGACATTTAATTTTTCTAAATGGGTTCAAAGAGCTATGTTTTTTTCCAGTCAGATGAGACTGATCCCAAAACATTGATTTTTTTGCAGATAGAGAAATGCTGTATTTTGAGAGAGTCTCCACAGAAATGCACGATCCTTTTATAAATGCATAAATCCGTGGAGATACAATTCCTGTTGAGTCACAGATAATAGGCTTTTATGTGTTATTTGTGCATTCTTGCTTAATTTTTCTGTTTTCTATTTATGTGGAATTGACCAAGTCTTTAGACATTACTCCCTCTACTCAGAAGTTCCTTAAGTTGATGAATGAAATTATTTGCTAATGTTAGCATGCTGTTGTCACAGATCTATTGAGTACGGCTTCTCAAAATTTCTAAAAGATTTATTTATAAAGCAGACCTATTCTTCTACATCAAAGCTCTCTTCCACAGTATATTTTAAATCCAGTAGTTCACAGCTGTTATTGCAGGCAAGCAGCACATGGCTTGGATCTTTTTTGTCTGCATTGTAGAAATATTTATGATGCTGTAACTCACAAAAGCTCTCACGTAACAACGTCTTTATCTCCCAGACTTCACTCTGTATAACTGTTACTGACATGAAGCAAAAGAGTATGCTTTAGTCCAAATGATTATAGCCACAGCAAGTAATTGGTAAATGACAGTGATATCTAGTAACAAAAATTAGGTCAGAACAGTATTAGCCTTGTATTCAGGTGTAGCAAGCTGTTGCAGGTAAAAGATATACTTGTATGACTACATCTCTGCAGAAAATTAATTTTATTCATATCTTGCACTTTAGAGTAAAACACACTCCAAACCTTAAACAATTTCTTAGAAATTACATGGAATATGTAGATTGGAGGATATACCCATGTGCTGGTGATGTGGAGAGAATGGTTTCTGTGCAGTAGTAGTTCTGTGAAGAGACTGTGCCTGAATATTGGAGCTAAAGGCATTTGTGACTTCCCCTGGCAGAATGGGGTAGCAATACATAGAATTCTGCAAAAGCTGAGCTACCTATTGCCAGAGACATGATGTTTTGATCAGAATTCCAAGAGTACCTTGTAAAAACAGGGATTACGTAAGCAATTTTTTTTCTTTTTAGAAGGAGACAAGCAGGAGTCTCCAGTGTTCTGTGACTCCAAGCAGCCTAGTCCAGGATTGCAGTTATATCAAGCTGCCTTTGAGAAAAATCTTCCTCACATGGCAGAGGCATTGGCCCATGGAGCTGAAGTAAACTGGGTCAATGTGGAAGAAAACAAAGCAACACCACTCATTCAGGCAGTGCGAGGGGTATGTGATATACAGCTCTGGTGATGGGGGAGGAGGGCAAGGGAAATAATGATATATCTGTGTCACTCTTCCTTTGAACCGCTTGCTTCACTAATGAATGATAATGTGATGCAGGAGTTGTTTCTGAACTATTTTTTTTCCTGTTAGTGCTTTGTTTGGAATTCTATATCCTAGTAGTGTTTAAAGTTGATATGGAATCAACCCCCTTTTGTGTCCTTTGCCATGTGGTTCAGTGGTGAGAAGGCAGAAGAGGTTTGGTTTGATTCTAGCGATCTGGTGCTGAGTTGTTTCTTTGTTTTGATTCCATAGGGTTCATTGGTTACTTGTGAATTTTTGCTGCAGAATGGGGCCAATGTGAACATCCGAGACATGAAAGGAAGAGGGCCCCTGCACCATGCCACCGTTCTAGGACACACTGGGTAACTCACTGCCCCACAGTTTGTACATGGCCATCCTTTACTGTATGTTTATGTGAGGCTCCTTCATTGCCCCAGATATTCTGACATTTTAATAGTATTTCAGGTGATACAAGCTTTCTTAAGCTCTGGATGTGAGAGGGCAAATAATATTTGGATTCAGCAGTCTCATCCACTAGAAAAACACACGTGTTTTCTAATGTGGATTAAATAAAGGGTTGGCTTACTAGTCTGTTAACATGTTCTAGATGAACTGCACTGTTTTCATATATATGAGACTTTTGGTAATTTGATTTAAATACATTGTATCTATCTTATCTTAATTAGCTTTTTTCCTTTATTGTCAAAAATATTCTTCAATTTTTTTTTCTAAACAGACAAGTGTGTTTATTCCTAAAACGAGGAGCAAACCAGCATGCCACTGATGAAGATGGGAAAGATCCATTGAGTATAGCAGTGGAAGCTGCAAATGCAGATATTGTAACACTGTAAGTTGTACATTCTGTTTTCTGACTAGACAACTTAGATTTTGCTATTCTGTTTCAAGTTAAAAACACTAGAAATGTCAAAATACCTTAGCATAAAAGCAGGAGGAGCTAAAGAAAAATAAAAATGCACTATCTGTAGGTGACCTCTTTGATGTGAGATCCAGAAGAGCTTTGTAGATCTTGCATTGTAGTCTTTTTTGTGCTTTAAAGATGACATTGTTCTTTTTGTTTTCTGAATGGCAGGTTGCGTTTAGCAAGGATGAATGAAGAAATGCGTGAATCAGAAGGACTCTATGGGCAGCCAGGTCAATACTCTACTAATAACCACACTGAAATGCAGTATAAAAAGTGTATACAGGAATTTATCAGTTTACAATTAGATTCTTAGTGTCTTAGGGGAATTTAAGCTTGCTCATACAATAATGTTTTTTATAAACCAACACATTCTAAAGCTTCGTTGAAATTCAGTGGTGTGACTTTGTCAGAGTATTTAGGGAACCTAAAAGGTGACTTTTAAAGAGCATCATTACAGCAGTGTGTTACTACAGCCATGACCACCCTATTCTGCTAATAGTTGTCCAGTTTTCTCCTATTGCTGTTCCATTGATATCTGTGTAATGTTAGGGTTTACCTGACATTATTTAGTAGTAGCTTTCTGAATCAGCTTGCTCAGAGACAGTTGAAGAGTTCACCTTATTCCAGGACACCATTCTTCCTGTGGAATGGTCTGCTTTTTCTTTTTCAAGAAAAAAATGGTTGCACGCCAATGTAAAAAATGTACATCAAATATTTCAAACTAACTCCAGACAGAATAGGAAAGTATTATTTCCTTAAATTTTATTTTTAAATATTTTTATTTGTTAAGATACTAATAAGAAACAAAACAGCCATTCTTAAGTATGTATTTTTGTATGCATAATATCTTTCTGTTCGGTTAAAAAACAAATAGAAGCTGGCAGATACTTGAGCCAACTCCAACAAGAAAGTAACAGATTATATTTAATGAATATGTGCAATTTTATTCTCAGGCACTCAGTCCAAATTTACACAATGTTGTGATGTGATATTTGCTTCCATAGGAAGGTAATTTAATATCATGCAAATATCAATAATGAAGGCACACTTGGTTGTGAAGTTACACAGCTAAAAACACCCTCCTATCCCTGGCAGAAGTGAAAGGTGAACTTTATTTTTAAGGTTGAATGCTGAGTACTTTCAGTTCACTCCTATAAAGTCCTTCTGTGTTTCCCACTGATTCATGAGCATTGGACAGGAGGGTGTTACCAGACTGGAGCTGGAATATAGTCAAGGGGCAGCATTGAGTCTCATGTTGAAATCCTAGATGAACTCTATTAAATAAAACCAAATTTATTTCGGGTTTTTTAAAATTTATTTTTTAAATAGGAAATTCAAATTAAAGCATTAGAAGTACTATAGACACTCAGGCATTCAAATGCTTTCTTTGACAGAGCTACAACTAATTTAAAACTGTTTACTTGATTATGAGCTCAAATGAGCTCAGAAAACATGGCTGCTTATACAAAAAACCCCCTATTGCTAGTGTGGCCAAGTGCAATATAAAGCTGTTTTTGGATGCAGTGCCTACTGCTTCACTGATAGTCTGACAGTAACAAATACTGAAGTGTTTTTGAGTTTTCCTCATTTTTATTTTAAGAGGTAAAAAGAGTTACTATCAGTTTCAAATAGTAAAATGCCTTTAAGAGGGATGTATTTTGGCTCAAAAGCTCTGTGCTATATCATAAATTAATATTTTAGATCATTTGACTGATCTGTCACAAATCCAGAATTATTATAAACCAGAAAATGCATTTCTATAGTTTGTACAAAAAGCCTCAATTGCTTACTAAGCATTACAAAATGTTAATTGAAATGCTTCCCTCATAACAAATACAGGCACTGCTTACATGAAAATGTGAGGTAGATGGGGAGACCCTTTTCCCTGATAATTTGTTTAAAATAGTATTTAGACACATTCTTCAGTTAGGTAGATGAAATAAAAAACTAGCAAAGTCTTTGATGGAAAATGTTGTGACCTTTTTGTCAGTTTGTATTGCAGTAGAACCTAGAGACTGCAGTCGATAACAATACTTTACAGCTGGTAAGGTGAGATTGACAGTGAAGAGCAGATTGGCCACAACAGGCAGAGGTTGTCCAAAATCAGGGGGAGGCTTTCATTAAATAACTTCTGAAATTAAGGCCACAAGCTGTAGCACAGAGTCCCACCAGGAAAACTTACTATATCTTTGGATACCACAGGTCTGCCCCCTTCACTTTGTTAGTTGTTGAAGCCTCTTTTAAAAGCTGAAGTCAATACTTCAGTGTTTTGAATGTTTGTGTCTGCTATAGAAGGGTTGTGTCAGTGTAAGCACAAAACCTGTCTGTTGTCATGAGGTATCACACCTTTATGTGGTTTTAAGGGATTGCAGGTCTTTTTCACTGCATATACATGTTAAATTATCTGCACTGCCCTTACTTTAGAACTCCAGTGTTCCTAAATTATGATTCTAGAAGAAAGTAAGTATTTTCAAGACAATTGAGTATTTGCTGGGAGCTATGTGAGGGTAAATATCATTGTATGAGTTTGTTGTCATCAGAATGAAGCCAACTGCCTACTTGTCAGCTCTAGCAATGCAGATGATAATTGCTCATGTAGCTAATGGCATCAAAATTTCTAATTTAAATATATTTGGCTGGTTTGAGCTACTGAGAGAATGAATATATTGCTTTGCAAGGGTACAGTTGGTCTTCCAAAATATTCCTTGAATAGGAACTAGCTGAAACCAGCTTTAAAAGTTCATTTCTGGTGGTAAAGCCATATGCACCGTAGTACTGTTTCTGTATAATACTTGAGTGCTCACCTCCTGGTGCTACAGTATGTCTTGCTAACTCTTTGATATTAGCATTGCTACTTTTTCTTCCTACCTTTTCTTGAATGTATGATGTGTGCCTTTTGAGTTACTCCAGTGTTAAATGGTAAAGCAGTGTTACAGTATTTTTGTATATGGAATCTGCACTTTAGGGAAAACATTGCTTAGAAAGGGAATTTCCAGAGTTCAGTTTTAAAGTAGAATTTTAAAATAGTGATAAGGTTTACAGTATTAAGTATTTTAATGCAACACCCAAACTAAAGGGGCACTTTATTTTAATCTATTTTTGTATGTAATATTTTTGTTATGTAATAGAGTCAAAACTAGAGCCACAATGTATCTTGAAAAAATAGCTTTTTTTCTTTCAAGTTCATTTGAAAGAACCAAGTATGGCAACTTGAACTGCAGTACTCATTTGCCAGTGGAACCCACTTCTGTATTAAAAGCATAATTGCTTTTGTCACAGAAGCCTAATTCTGCTTCGTGCCCTTCCTAGCTGTTCTTTTTGTGGATGTTACAGCTCCATTCTGTGCTGGTCTCCCAGAGCAAGCAGTTCTCACAAGCTGTGTCAATAAAACCTATCCTGTGCCTGCTTCATCTCTAGAACACAGAATCACAGAATGGTTTGGTTGGAAGGGACTTTAAAGATCATCTAGTTCCAACCTCCCTGCCATGGGCAGGGACACCATACTTGAAATTAAATCTGAAAACCAAAAGGGAATTTCTCTAGAACTGACTTTTCCTACTAGAGCAGGTTTGAATGTATTAATCTTTTAAAGTTTGGGAAGAATTGTGTCACTGCACTGTTAAATATTCCCGGAAGGTCAATTATTATTTGTGAAAGTGTTTTTAAAAGAATGGAGTCTCACCTCCAAAAGAATAATAGTTTTAACATTGGAAATGTACATTAAAAAATGGAAAAACAAAACAATGTAACTTTTACCAGTAGTGCAAACTTTTAAGCACAAAAACATTATTTTCTTCCACAATCATGTTAGAAAAAAAATCTTCATATTCAACATACATGATGAGATTTTGGGTTGCTTTCTTTGTCATGCTATTAATCAAGCTGTCAGCAAGAAAGAGTGGTGCTGAGATCTTGTGTCCTGTGTGGCCATGTGTGTTGGGAAGACTGTAAAATTTGGATGGCTGCATAGTTCCTGACCCAACGAAATGTTTGATGCATTTAATTCCTTTTGAAGACAAAAGGGTATGGTTAGTGTTTTAAAACAGAACTTGAACTCAAGGCCCAAAATGCTCCAACAGATGAAAGAATGTGAAAATGAATTAAAAAATGTCAATTTTAAAGTGGCAAAAGAATGACTTGACAATGACTCAAGAAGTAATCACTCCTGAATGTGTTTTCCTGTGTAGATGGGGAGAGGTAGGGAACACATTTTGGAATATGTTCTAGTAGTAGAGTTGTGTTTAAGCACAAAGGGTGAAGATTTAAAAAAAAAGAAGATTTTTAAGGGAAATATCGTTGTTCTTATAGATCAAACTGAGAAATGTAGTGAAAGATGTAGATGAAATGAATGTAGAAATTTTATATTTGTTGAATAGACCAAAATAATTTATGAACAATAATTTATCTTCTTAAGATTGCTTTTATATAGAGAGAGATATGTTATTGCTTGCTGATTATTTCTTTCATGGAGAGTTCTGTTTGGCTGTAAGAATTCTGGTGTCTGTTTCTGAGTAAATCTTTATTTATGCCATAATTCTATTTTTTCTCTAGAGAATCTTGGTTAGCAGTTCCTTGCAAAAACAAGGATTTTATTCTTTAATGGCTAATAAATATTTTTTCTTTTAAGTTGCTTTAAAGTGCTTTACTTTTCCTTTCTAACCCTTAACTTTCCTCTGTGTGGCTGCCTGAGGTACTATTTCAGGTATAGTTTGGCTTTGTTTAATTTGCTTCTACGGAACATGCATGCAATTAACCAGTCCCTCAGAGTTCACATCAGTATCACTCCATCTAGAAGCAGTCTTCATACATGAATAAGTGTTACACAGTGATTGTTAGCACAATAGGGCATTTGTGCAATGGTGGGTGATGTTGACTATTACAAATGATTAAAACTGTTTTCCTTTTCTTTTCTACCTAGGAGATGAACTTTATCAGGACATTTTTCGTGACTTTTCTCAAATGGCATCAAATAATCCAGAGAAGTTAAACCGCTTCCAGCAGTCAGATTCCCAGAAGTCTTAAGTGTCAAGAAGGAAAAGAACCTGAAGCTTATAGTGCAAGTCTTTTTTACTTTAACAGAATGAATTGTATGCATTTTGTTAGATAGTTTGGATAAAATGATCACTCCAATGTAGCTTTAGATTGTGGTAGCTGGGGAAATACATGAGTTGGTTGATGTTGTACAGTACATATACCTCAGCAGCTGAAGATGTTTAACACCCCTGAGTACCTGCTAGCTCAGTGTAAACCAGCCCCTGTTACACATCCAGCGTTTGCAGCTCGCACCCGGAGGTGCCGGGGCACGGCTGGAGCGCTGCGGGCTCCGACTGCTGGGTGGTCACAGCAGCTTTGCTACCCAGTATCGTCCACTGTCATCTATCCCCCTATTGCCATAGAGAATGTGCCTCTGACAAGAAGGTCTGGGTTGCATTTTCTGGGACTGTTTGGAAGGGAAATTGGATAATGACTTACTGAGTTGTCCTTCCATTTGTGGGGCTGCAACTCAAGAGATTCTCTTGTTCCTACGCCGACTCTGGTTAGAGGTCAGCTTTTCATAGCAGATGTGATAACTCCTGCTCTTCTGCAAGCTCTTTCACAGTGGAAGCTCTAGCACCAGGCTGGCCTTTATGCTGGTGACTGCAGGTCAGTCACAAAGGGATATATCCTGGGGACCAAATTCCTAAGAGCACTCCATTTTCCTTTTATTTTTTGTTTTTCTTCTCCTCTTAAATTAAACTTTCAGTGCAGCAACTATCCTTCTAAATGAGCATGCAGAACTTTTGATGAAAAATAAACTTAATCCTTTTGGACATGATGTGGGGTTTGTTTGTAGTATTTTGACATGAAAACTTGAGACATGATAGTAAACATCGAACGAATGAAGTTTGTGTAGAATATTTGTAAAAAAGCTGTTTCTACTTTTTGCTGTTCTCACTAGTAGCCCTAAGCTCAGTATAAGTCTCATGTCTTGCAGCCACCCTAAATTTAGGCCAATCAGTCCTTTATATGAGGATGCAGTAGCCCTTGTATAATCTGCAGTGATGACAATTTGCTTTATTCAGTGGTGAGCCCCACTCTGCCCATGTGCATGTATAAATGGCGTCTCTAGATATATGCTTTTATATCAGGTTATTTATACCTAGATAATAATCCCCTAAACCTCAAACCAGCAGATGCAATTCTTTATCCTCTATTTGTCTGCCCTATGGAGACAAGCAGAGTTTTTAGGTGCCATAGTATCAATGTGAGTTTTCAGTAATCCTAATAGCTGTGACATTATATTAACCTGTTGTTTAAGTGTATTTAGGGAACAAATTGGCTTTTCTCTAAGGAAAGATAAGCAAAACTGGGATAAACTAAATTGAAATCTGTAAACTATGGTAAACTTTTTGGCATGTTAAATTTTAAGAAGGTATTTCAAACATTTGTAATTTTGCATCAAATGTATAATAATGTACCAAATCTGCATATTATTATTGCTACAAAATTGATAGTGTTGTAGAATTGTCCAGTGGATTTTATTTCCAAGCAGCAGAATCTTATAAGACAATTCTTGCTTTGTATGTGGTCTAATTATGGTAGGAAAAGCAGATTCTGCCCATTGAAAGTCTGCATTTAGTCTGAATAATAAGAAACTTAAGGATATCACCTGTAAGCAGTAACTTTTAGTAAGCTGGTTTTTAAATAGCTATGAAATTATAATATACTTCCTAATCAGCAGTATTTACCAGCAAATGGGTGTTTTAGTAGATCTTAGAGAAAGTAAGACTGGTGTACAAATGGGACAATGTAAGATATGACTGCATAATATACACTGTAGACATAGGCTTTTCTAAATGTTTGTCTTTCCCAGCCTGGCTGGCAGGCAGTGTACAGCGTGATTGGCTGAATGTAAAGCTGCCTAGAGCTTGGTAGCATAATTGCTGTCTCAGTCCAGGCTGCTGGAAAAAAGGTCTGAGACACTTATTTCAAATCTCCACTGGTGACTTCTTCCCTAGCCGCAAAATCTGACATATTTTACAGGATGACTTCTCTAGACTAAAATGTTGCTTCCCTGTAGCTCTACAGATCCTTGTTGCATTCCTGACTTTCATCTGTCTGGGAAACAGTATCAGTCTGTCTATGCTAAGGCATGAATCACACACCTGATTGACAGGTTGTGTGGCTTGTCAAGAGTGCTGGAGTTTCAATGGCTCAGGGAGTAGGTGTGTCACTTGTGATCCTGCAGCCTTGTTCCCCTGTCTTTCCAGGTATGGTAGGATATCCAGTATAAACTGCACTCAGTTAAAGCCTTTTTCATGTCAGGTGCAATGGTGCCATGTTGCTCATTAGCAGAAATTAAAATACCATTGAGTTACATGAAATGTGTTGATGGCTCAGTCTCACCAGGCTCTGGCAGACTCCATGTTCCATCCAGAGCCTCTGTGACTCACAGGATTCAGCCCCTAGTAGTGTGATTATCACCATGGCTCTGAAGATCTGGATTCCGTATTGAGTTTTGACTCATGTTAATCTTCTGCTCACTAATATTAAGAAATTCCATTTCTATTACAAAGTGAATCTAAGTGGAGTAGTAGGCAGTAAGGTTCCATTGTGGGTCAACATCTTGTATTTTGTACCAGGCAATGGAAAGGTTCAATTCCAGTTCACATTTCTCTGTAGGTATGAACTACAGTAGGTTTTAATTGGTGAGGGACAAAGCAGAATATTCCTAACACATTTAAAAACCCTTTTTTACCTGGATTTTTAGTAATTTTCTATATTAGCCTATTGAACCATAGTATAATATCTTTCCTATTTATAGATCATGTGTTCCAAGTCTCTTGAAACAACAAATGTTGAGGAAGTCAGCATGCATTCAAATGCATCTTGATTTCATAGATGTAACTTATGTCCATTGCATGTTGATTAAAATAGTGTCTGTGGTGGCTCGTTAGTGGTATCAGTTGTTTTGACTGGTCCTAAGGTTTCATGTTTTATAATAATGTCAGTACAGTGCATATAAACTTAAATTTCTGAATTTTCATACTGAATTATGCCACTGCTTGTGTTAGACAGTTGGAATTTGTTCACCTGAATTTGGGTGAAGGCAGTAGATGGCAGAGGGATTTTTTTGCTTTCACGAACAGCCCACATTGCAGTCTGACGGATGCGTGTTCCAGGTGCTCATTAGTACATTGTGGACTTCAGGCTCTCTGCCCATTAGAACCCGGAAGTCACTGATGCCAGTGGCAGTCTTTCCACTGATTTTGGAGATTTTGAATTGTACCATTCATGGCTTTTAATGTTAAAGGATCCTATATTAATACTGCATTTTTCATTCTGTGGGGTTTTATATTGTACCTGTTTTTATACTGAGCTGAAATAGTTTTAGAAAATGCAACCAGACCTTCCAGCTGCTGTCAGCAAATCCCCTGTACAAGAGGAAGTTTCTCCTGTTTTGCAGTATGACAACAGTACACATGTGTTGTCCAAATGACTAGCTCTCCTGGCTAGAGAAAAAAACTTTGTAGCACTAAACTAAAAAGGTGAGAACTAGAACAAGCAGAGGGTTGATGCCATGTTTCCAGGATTTTGGTGCTTCTCTGCAGCCATCTGTTTTAAATTGTGGATGTTACCTCTGCTGCTTCATCTTGAGAATCTCAAATAATGCAGTGACTATGAAACGACCCTTTGATGAAACTGCAAATAATAATATGTAAGTACAAAGGACGTGATATTTTCAGTGTCAAAAAGACTGAGCTGATTATTCTGATTCTTTAATACACGAAGTATTATAAGAATCGATTTTTCAGGCTATGATCTCTGACCATTCATTATGGACACTTTTTCCCAAGTGAAGAGTTTATAGATTGTGCAGCCTGACAGCCAACATGCCTTGCTGCTGTGCTTACACAAAGGCACAGTTTTAAAACAGGGACAACAGGGAACTACTGGGGAAAAAGGATGAGTGTACCACTTTGGTATATCCCCTTTCATATGCTTGCTTTATCTTCCTTCGTACAGTATTTTGTTGTTTCTCTTCCCATGGAAGGAGATGATAGAGGAGGAAAAATTCCACTCATTTTTCTGTTAGGATCCTGAGTTTTCCATGTTTTGACAGAAATCGCCAAGAAAACATCGTTTCCTCGAGCAGAGACGTTACACTCTCCGAAATAATGAACTTTTATTTTTCTCTCTGCGCGTTCCTCTGTACTCGGTGTTTTTTAAGCATTCCAGCAGTAAAATGTAAGAAACCCTTCCCCCTTTAAGCTGTAACTGTACGGACTGTATACCCCGCTCTCCTTCGCGTTATGTACGGCTGTAGACTTTGTATCTAAAACGTGACCGTACTTTCTGCCGTTTGTCCTTGTCGAGGGGCGCTGCGGCCGCGTCCCCGCCCCGCAGTTGGGCCGTGCTCGGGGCT
>JACBWW010000018.1:12892017-12967619 GCA_020086605.1 Lanius collurio
GCCGCGGCCGTGGCCGTCTGCGCCTTCTACTACCTGGGCGGCGGCGGCGAGACCTTCTCCAGCGCCACCCGCCGCCTGCGCGCCACGCCGCCCGCCCCGGCCGGCCCGGGGCCCCGCGGGCTGCACCTCCTCTTCATGTTCACCAAGGCGGAGCGCAGCCCCGCGCTCCGCGATAAGGCGCAGGCGGCGCTGCGCTCGCTGCTGCGGCACGGCCGGCTGGGCGCCGCCGATGTGCTGCACTTCCACCTCGTCACCGAGGGCGCCAGCCGGGACATCGGCCTCGGGCTGCTGCGGGACCTCCTGCGCGGCGCCGCCTTCCGCCACCAGGTGCGCGGGAGACCGAGGGGAGGGCCGGGCCCGCGGGGAGCGAGCGGGGGGCTCTGCCGGGGCGTCCTGTGTGATCTTCCCGCGGGACACTGGGAACAGCAGTCCAGCGGGAAGGAACTCCTTCAATTAACAGCTCCTGTGCCAGCTCCCATTGCTCCCTAGTCTCGGGAATCTTGAGGGGCTGCTGCCTGCGGGGAGGTGTCCTGGTGCAGCCTCAGCTGGGACTGGGCAGCAGCGTGGCCTGGGAACGCCTCCACCACACCGCCTGTGCTGGAGAGGAGCCATTGCTCTGAGCACTGCTGCTCTCCTGCAGACCCTGTTGGTAGTCCTGCTTCAGCATCTCGACGCGAGGACCACGTGTGCTTATATCTCGATGGCTTCCCGATTAGAAGAGGAGGTTGGCCTGCTGCTAGTGGCTCTTGAGAGCAGGAGTGGAGAGACTGCAGGGGCTGGAGAGCGTCCATGTGTGAATGTTCCTACTGTCATGGTAACGGTTCTCACTCCCAAAACCAGCCAGTGCAGTTCATATAAAATCAGGCTTTTCTCACGTTAAATGGGTATCTGAAAACGGGACGAGTGCTAAGTTCAAAGATTCCAGGTAACTTGGATTCCTCTCTCCTGAGGTGGTGCTGCAGAGCATTGCTTGAAAGTGTCCCCTAGTCCTGCTTTAACTTTTATTGCTCATATTTCCTGTGTTTCATATTATCTGAACTCTGCCAAGCTGTAACTTGAAGTGTAGCCTTAGCATTGTTCATATAGACTTTCACGGTAAATAATCTTACCACTTGTTTTTTTAAACAAGCCCTTTCTTAGTGCTGGCCCTCAGTCAGGTCATGTACCCCTGATGGGACACCCACACTACGCAGCAGTGCTTGGCTGTCTGGAGGGGTGCACAGCTCCCTCAGGAGGATTCCTGCATTCCGCAGCAGGGTGGACTCACTGCCCCATGATGGTGCAGTGCTGATGTGGTGCAACAGCACAGCTCAGGTGTGTGGTATTATGCCTCCTGGAGTGGGAAGATACCCAGGCCACCATGGTGTCTACATCCCTTGCCATCACCCCTTTGTGTGTGTGGCTGCCTTACTGCCATCTGCCCCTCTGGGAAAGAAACTTCTCTGCGGGCAGCCTTGCCAGCCTCACTTCTCCAGGGCAGCATGGGCTGGGAGTTGGAATTAAAGACGTGATTTGTCTTTTATGGATGGGCCCCTGTCACAGTGAAACCTGGAGTATGTCTGGCACCAGAACTGATCTCCTGAGTGTAAGCAGGCAGCGTGATGTGGAGGACTCAGGTGCGATCCCACTGCGATCTGCTCAGTGGGACAGCTTCTTCCCTCTTTCCTGGCAGACCCTGATGTATCCTGGTTTCAGTGGCTAGCCTATGGTTGGCAGTACATTTTGGATCAGTCGTTTCTCTGCCTTTAGGTACAGAGCAGAAGCTGTTCTGCTTCTCTAGCATGCAGCCTCACCCCTAATCCTGTGCCAGTTTCTGGAATACCAGCAGATGACAGCACCTCTATTCTTGCTGTAGCCTACCCCATTCCTCTTCTTTACCAGGAGGGAACTTCTGCCTAGCTTGGACTTTTGGTATTGCTGGATTGATCCTAATATTCAAGTAGCTCCAGCACTAACCCATCTCCACCCTGAGACCTTGCATTTACTGCTTTTCTTGGTGTGTGCCCTCTCCTGGTTCTCATGCTGTTTTCCTAGCACAGGCCCAGAGATAAGGCTTGATAAAGTGCTCAAGGGGGCAGCTGGAGCCACCGAGGCAGGACTGATAAAACCCCCTGAACTTTTACTTTTTCTTCGTGAGGAAGCAGTTCAGGCCCCACTTTTGAAACTGCCCTTGCCTTCACATCCTAGCAAAGCTGGGATCAGTTGCCTTCTCTGTTAGAGTGAAGCCCAGAGTCAGACATGGATCGTAACCTTTGGGGAAGGTTTTGCGCAGCTTTTCTCTCTCCCTAGGCAGATTCGGTAACTTTAAGTCTCCTGTAGACTGAAGCAGCCGGCTGGGGCCAATGTGCCGAGAGTGAGGGCAGAGGGGCTGTGGGGCGCAGGCGGTGGGTGCGTGAGAGCAGCGTAGGCACCGGCCCCGGCAGGGCGGGGCTGTCCGGCCGTGGGCAGCCGCCCCTGCCGCTGGCTGTGCAGATGTGTCCCACATGTGCGGCCGGGAGCGCGGCCGGGCGGCGGCGGCAGAGGGAGCCCGTGCTCCGCGTGTGCGGCCGGCGGGCGGAGGGAGCGCCCAGCCCGCGGCCGTGCTGCCCGTGCGGGGCTCGGGGGGCCCTTACCGGCTCCTACTGCGGCTTTGTGAGAGCGTATCCCGCACGCCGGTGGCAGGGGGATCGCTGCAGCCTCTCCCGCTTCCCGGCCAGCGGGACGTGCCCGGCAACGAGCCTAGACCGGACACTGCTTACAGAGAGCCCCGGCTCGCCCCGTTTCCTGCCACTCCAGGCTGTGTGCTGCAACTCCTTGTGCGATTCATATCGCTTATTGATTCCATTTCCTTGCCACAATATGAACTACACGTTCGGCTCTCTGCTCATCCTGGTTCCCTGTTCAGATGAGCCCCACGAATGATCCTGCTGGGATGGCTGTAACTGGGCTGCCATCACGCCGTGCTTGTGGAGACCTGCGAGGAGACCCGACATGGAAAAGGAGGGAAAGTTAAAGGGAAAAGAAATGCAGGTTGTTTTTTTCCGAGTGAATCAATACAAAGGGTCTTTTATCAGTGCAGGACGTGTGTTTATAATACTGTGCTTGTACAGGAAACTCCTAGAACTTACTTTTCTTAATGTCCTCAGCAAGTGTGGTCAGATTTAGCTACAGGGATTTACTGAAAGCTGTTACACAAATAAATAATGAAGTACAAAATTAGCAGCAGATCAACAAGCTGTGCTAAAGTCAGCAGTGAGATGGGAGGAAGCCCTTATAGTCCTAGAGAGGCAGCCTGGCCTGTGGCTGCGGGAACAAAATTCAGCTGTTCAGGAGTTTGCTTTGCAGAAGTACAAAAGGGTGGGCATAAGACACGTTTTCCTGTTTTCTTTGGCAGGAGTGGGAAGGCAGATGATGTTGTGTCTGGAGTTTCAGGAGTATTTCTCCCATAACTTTTGTCCATTGGTACTTAGCAGTGTGCTCACTTCAGAGGTGACTGGAATTGGTTTGACGTTTTTCCCCCTTTCCTGCATACTGTACACACCTCAGACTGCCTTTGCTGGATGTAGAAGGGTGGTTACAGGTGCTATATTTCTCTTCCGTGCTTCTCCAGTCCAACCAGACCCCAAAGCTGCCCGTGCTGAGCTGGGCTGGTAGCAGAGCATCGTACATTCCCATGCTGGTGGTGTTCAGTTCCGTGCACAGGCTATCAGTGCCTTTGCACCTGGAGAGCAGCAGTGGTTTCTTTGTTTGGTCACCTGGGGGGCTGCTGTCCTGCTTGTCACGGCCGGTGTCGCCATGATGGCACAAATAACCACGCAGCTCAGCAGGGCCAGGGCGAGGTGCTGCCTAATGGTGCCAGTAACAGAATTTCCTCCCCTGCAGTGTCTTGGGGACTGTGCTGTGCTATCCAAAGCCAGGTATGGCTCCTGATGAGCTCTCCCAATGCACTTTCCTGGTACACGTTGTTCTGTGTTTTTCCTGCTGTTCTGCTGCAGGCCTTGGCTCGGAGCCCAGCAGCCGGGACAGCAGCAGCGGGGCCGCCCTGCCGAGGGACATGCTGGCCACAGAGCCTGCGTGAGGGCTCCACAGCACCTGGCTGATGGCAAGGGCTGGGGCCAAGCGTGGGTGTTTAGGGTGCCCTCCCCAGGACGGGGCCAGAGAGACTCAGCTGTGCCTGTCCTCCAGTGGTGCCCTGCTGTGGGCTCAGCCATCCTGGCCAGTGCCAGGACAGGCCCATCACCTCACCATGTTCAGCATACTGTGATGCCACGAGCTCAGCCCGGCTTCCGGCGAGTTCCTCTCTGCTGTGAGAGCACTTTGGTCTGGGAAATGTGTTCTGCAAAAGGCTGTGGAAGGAAGAACGTCCAGACTGCTCACTGCCTTTATATCTGCACCCTCCTTGCTGGGCTTTGAAGCAACCCTTTGTGCAGCCCATAGAGAGGATGGTCATTGCACCAGCACAGGCTCCAGGGCCACCTTCTCCTCTGAAGCATTTGGCTTGGTTTAGGCTTTCTATTAATTAAAAAAAAAAAAATTAAAAAGCAAATGCTCTATCCTGCATGTTTTAAATGGATAGTGTAGGGTCCCTTGTCCTTAAGTCGATGAAGTTTTAGTAGGGAAAAGTAGTGACACCATAGAACCATTAAAAAGGACCTACAAAGATTGTGGTTTGAGTTCCATTCTGAAGGCAGGACCAACTTGTGGAAGTGTCTTGGCATCCCGTAAACAAGGAGGATAGGTTCCCCTATCCAAGATTCAAGTACTGCTGCAATGTCATGTCCTCACTGGACTTCAGTTCCAATGAGGCTTTTTCTACTTTCCCTGACCCGAAGAAGGCAGCACGA
Source organism: Lanius collurio (assembly GCA_020086605.1). Taxonomy (NCBI): domain Eukaryota; kingdom Metazoa; phylum Chordata; class Aves; order Passeriformes; family Laniidae; genus Lanius; species Lanius collurio. The sequence goes on from JACBWW010000018.1 coordinate 12,896,841, forward strand.
CCTCGAGTCTCCACACTCAAGTTCCTGTGCTCCCCCTTATCTGCACCGGGGTCATGTCCCTCATCTCTCTTAATTATCCTGAAAATCCCTCTCATTATCTTTTGTGATTCAGTGACCTGTATCCTTCTGTGGGTATAACGAGCTGCATTAAAGTTCCTGTTCATTGGACTTTGACCAAAATAAATCATAAGCTTGTAAAATTTCAGTACCTGACAAGTGCATTTGGGGTTGCTCCTGTTTCTGGGACATAGCCACAAGTGGTACATGTGTGCCAGGGCCCGGGCTGGTGCATCAGCTCCCGCAGGGCTGAGGGATGCAGGGCAGTGCTGGCTGAGCACCAGCAAAGCTCCAGCACAAGTAGGCTGAGATCCATCTACAGAAGTTGCTTGGCACTGCTGTAGCTCCTGATGTTTGGATTTTCATCAGCGTGCTGCAGCCTGTCCTCCCTTTCCCCCTGCAGCCCTGACAGGACGTGCTGCAGAGCTTGCCTTCATGCCGGGCTGAGGAGCAGGAAATCCGGGCTGCGTCCCTGGCCCTGTCACAGCCTGCCTCTGTAGCCTTGGTCCTCAGGGTAAGTGACGTGGGCTGGCTTGGCTCTAATCGGCAGGATACCAGAGCCTGGAGCAAACTGTCACCTCTTCTGATGCACTCCATATGGGAGACCAGATATGTGCTTGCATTGGGCAGTGGGAACAGACCAGAGAAATAGCCCAAAACATGGAGCACACTTGGTTGTGTGAGAGGATTTGAGTCTCTGCTCACCTTGCATGAAATGGCTGTAAAGGTCCTTCCCTCCTTTCCCTGCACTTGACTGGTTGTTGTGTCAAGAGGGTGTGCAGGGGCTGAGGCAGCCAGGCCCCTTTGTGCGGCTGCAGTGCCACCAGCACTATTTGTGCTTTAACAGCCTCCCCCCTTGCCCTGTGCTGGCTGGGGCTGAGCAAAGGCTGCTGGAGCTGGGCCTGTCCCCAGAAGCGGTGGCTGAGCAGTGTTTCTGGTGTCTCTGCCAGGTAATAGTCCATGATGTGAATGAGCTGACAGAAAAGCTGTTTCCCATCGTTGAGGCCATGCAGAAACACTTCAGTGCTGGATTGGGGACCTACTACAGCGACTCCATCTTCTTCCTATCAATTGCAATGCACCGCATCATGCCCAAAGGTAGGTCTCTGCTGTGCTGCTTCCAGCAACACAGGCTCTGTTTCTCTTCTGCACAGAGATGTTATCCAGTGCTATTTAAAACACAAAGTTAATAAACTTTTAGGGTGGGCTCCTGGGATTCTACTCCTTCCTGCAGAGTGATGGACCCATTTGTCCAAGACCACATGCAGGTCTCCACTGGCATGAGTGACTGGCAGGTCACCACTGGCTTGAGGAGGTTCTCCTTGTCATATGGCAGCTGGCCCTGCCCCTTATGCCCTGGGATGGTAGGAGAGGTGAGACAGGAGCAAACAGGCCTGCTCTGTGTGTGTTTACAGCCCCCTTTCCCTTGGGGTGTCAGCAGAAAGAGGTGCTGTGGGTCTGTGGTGTAGCCGTGCACTCTTGAGCATCAGCAGGGAGTAGTTGTTGAGTCTTGCCTCTTGGCTTTAGGGAGCTTTTGGAAACTTTGCTGTTTGACAGCCACTGATTACTTAAGTTTCCTTATTTTGCCTCTGCTGTTATCAAGTGCAGAAACAGCAAGAAATCTGCGGGAAAAAAAGCCAGCTGGCAGAAGGGACTTGGCTCAGCTGATGCCATTTTCCCCCATGGCTGTGTGCGGTTGCCTCTGGTGGAACCAGCATCCTGTCCAGCCTTTGATTGCACAAGTAGGGTGTTGTATCCTTGGGCTCCAAACGCCTTCACGGGAGCTCCTGCAGCCCTACTTGTCCATTCCCAGTGCTGGTCCCTGGGCTCTCCCTGTCAGCTGCCTGGCTGGCCTGACACACCGGTGATGGCAGCAGCCCTTCCTGGGCTGGTCATGCGTCCTCTCTGGGCATGGCAGGCTGCAGGTGGCAGTGGTGGCAAGGAGCCCTGGGACCCTGCCTGGCCATACATCTGCCCCAGGAAGAGGTAACCAGCCTCTCAAAGCTGTTTGTGGATGTCATGCAATGGTGGCCTGTTCCCACATGCTTGCATGTTCCCAGGGCTAGCACCGCTGGCACCAGCAGCTTCCTTGGCATCTGGAGCCTCTGCCCAGCTGTCTATACTCCCTGCAGACTTCCTCCCATGGGTCTCAGGTGCACTCTTGCTGAGATGTGAGCAGATACACTTTCCCTGTGCCCCTTCTGAGTCCTGTCCCAGTTTGGCTCTACCCCAGAGCTCCTACCTCTGCTCTGCTTTGTGAACCTTCCTTTGTCCTTTGTGGACTTGCCCCTGTCCTCCTGGCATGGCCATCCCACACTAGCTCATTAAACAGTGGGGCAGTGGTGGCCCTGAGGGTCCCATCCAAGCTCACTGATCATTACTCTGTGGGCTCCAGCAAATGTGCTGTACTTGGCTCTCCCTCAGACTTGGGTAATTTTGTGTGTGTCTGGTGCTGTCTGCACTGTGAGCTCTTTGAAGTACACTGCATACAAATGATGGTATTAATGCTAGCTAATTCACTCCTCCTGATTCCCTACTCTGTCTTTACTGTGTGCTAAAGATATCCCTGTCGTGCTGCCTGCCAGCAAGAAGCTGCTCAGTCTTAAATGCCTTTTCTCAGTTCATCAGCCCATGAGGCATCTCATCTCTTGGAAAGCTTGTTTGCTCTCCCTCAGCCTGACAGAGCTTTCAATGGTCTGTTCGGGGCACAGGATGTTTAAAGAGGCATTTTTACAGTTTCATGAGTTTACTTTTTGTTTCAGAAGCTGCTAGTAAAGCTGATTTATATTTCCCTTGCAAGGGAGGTCAAGTTTACTGTGCTGGGTGCCTGGTGATTTATAGGGCTGGCAGGGCTTGCCGGCCCCGTCCCTGTGCAGCCGGCACCGAACAGGAGGCATCAGGAAAGGCTGTGGCTCTGCTGCCCACTCACAGGCTTGCAGGTGATGTGGGAATGGTGCTGGGCTCCTGCTGCCCTCCTGACTCTGACAAGCCAATATCTTCTGGTCTTAAGAAGCCACTTTGGAAAGCTAGAGCAGAAAGGACCAGACCTTCTTTTTCAAGCAGTATTACCATTGTTCCTGGTGCGCTTCTTTGCCATTTCTTCTGCCTTGAATGCTGTGTTCTGCCCTGAGTGCTGTGTCTTTTTGTCCACCTTTCCAAGCACATCTGGCTCCATAGCATTAGCACCACTTTTTTGTGGAATCCATATCTGATTGGAAGTTTGAGCATCCTCTAGCAGAAATGAAGGCCCTGATCTGAATATTAAACTCTCTGGTGTCTTCATTTGCATTTACATTAATCAATCTATAGGGGGTTTTTTTCAGTAGCAAGCAACCTTTGTGCTAAATTTGCCTGGCTTTATTTTACCAAATATATAATTTTTTGAAGGGAGGCATTTCCACAGTATCATGACTTAGTGGTTTGTTTGGAGCCTATGGGTTGTGATGGGGCATTGACTTTGCAGACCGATGGCACTGGAAACTGAACACCAGGTTATTTTTATTTTTTTACGGCTTTTTTTGGGTCATATGCTTGCTCCATGCACATTGCACTGAGGGTAAATGGGGTTTGCCACTCAGCTGCTCTGTCGTTTACTGTTGCCTGGGATCTTTGCCCAAAAAACTTTAGATCTAAAACCTGCAGCTGCCAAGTTATATTATAACAGCTTCTTAGCTGGTGTAAATCATGGAACACTCTTGCCTTAAATGTCTTACATCAGTGGAGTTAATCTGATTTAAACCAGCTGGGGAGTTGGTATGCAGCACGCAGAAGTGCAGACTGCATAACTCTTGTCTGTGCTCGAGGCTCATAAATCCCATTTTAATGTTGTGTGGCCAGGCCCGGGGAGCTGAAGCGGGGCTTGATCTATCAAAATGGTTCTGCAAGGGAGGGGAGAAGTGATGGGAAAGTTACACGGAGAGGACAAACAGGTTCAGGCTTAGAAGGAGCTGCCAGGATGAGGACAATGCCAGCATGAAATGGTCTTGAGACTTGCAGATCAGTGCAAGGAGGAGGAGGGAGGACAAAGACCCTGACCTTTTCACTTTCCTTTTCAGTATACCCATCCAGAGGGGCCCTCTCCCTTCCTGACTGGCTTCGATCCCTCTATCACTTGTCATTTTAGTTGTGTAACTTCAGGGGGCCCAGCAAGCTTTTTTATCACTCTTCTATGGATACATGAAGGAGTAATGTCTGGGCAGATCTGCCTGGCAGGCAAGGTCTGGGGACAGACTCCTGGTACCACAAGCGAGGGGAGGAGGAGTTGAGGTGACAGGAGGGCAGCTTGGGAAAGCTGGGAGCTCCCCAAGGAATTCTTGGCTGCCATTCTTGGCCCACGTCAGGTAGTTTTCAGAAAAAAATTGTTTAACAAGTGGTCATCCTCAGCAGCTGGTGGGCCAAGGGAGAGCCAGCAGCATCCAGCAGCTTGGGTAGAGCTTTGAAAACTGCCATTTAGTGTTCAACTGCATAGCTGTTGCTGATGGTGCTGCAGCAAGATAGTCCTGTGAGGGAATAAGGAGCAGAGGGAAAATGAGACATGACACAGAGGCAGCTTTGTGCCTTATCTCTGCCAACGTGGACAGAGGAGTGGAGTTCATTAGCTCAGGGGAGGCTCTGAAACCTGGCTGATGGTACCGTGTTTCACATGGAGTGAGGGTATTTAGAAGAATTGACTGAAGATGGTATTTGACAAGTTGGAGGCAGCAGGGTTTCCTGGCTGGTACAAACAGCTGGCTGTGTTCATGGGGAGTAGCAGCATCTCTGGGTGTAGTGATCTCCTCCCCCACGGGCAGCATGTGGGGGAGTACTCAGTGTTTCTCTCTCGCTGTCCAGCCCAGCCTGAAGGCAGAAGCTGTGATGAAGGGTGGGAAGATGAGCACAGGTTGCAAAGGGCCCCTGGGCTTTGCTGGGTGTGACGTTAGCCCTCATGCAGCATGCTGCATCTTCCAGGTACTGAAGATGCACCTAGGTACTTGCTGCCTGAAAACTCTGGAGCTTGTTCTGCAGCTGAATTTGGTAAAGCTGTTGATCAGAGGCTTGTAGGGGAACTAAGCAGCAGTGAAAGAAGTGGGTAAGTTTCTGTGTGACTAAACAAAGATGTGGAACTATGTGGAAGGGGAACAGAGTAGAACTTATCATTATGTGCTGCCAAAATTTATGGCATATCGACATGGTCTGCTAGTAAAAATTAAAAGAGGTTTAGAGAGGGCAGTGGCTTCTGTGTGGGATGAGCCTGGCTGGCTGAGGGGGTTATGGTGTGGTCCATGAAGCCACATGAGGCAGAAGTTTGTACAAGAACTGGGAGACATCACAGTTGGTGAGAAGTGTGTTCAAAACAGAGTATGGTGATCTTTAGAGCTCCTTGCTGCAGGATGTTGTAGGTGCTGGGCTGTGTCATGGATGAGGGACTCACAGCCAGCTGCTGTATGAGGGACAGCAAGCCTCAGTGTGCCCTGGAGCTGCCAGCTGTGCAGGAGCACACTGGGAGGGACACGGCTGGGGCCCGTGGGGGGAAGCAGGGGTGGCTGCTGTGGGTGAATAAGCAGCACTGTGCCTGGGGAAGTGACTGCCAGCAGGGAGCTGTGCCTTTGGCTTTATAGTGGGTGTCCTAACAGTGCCTGTGACACATCAGGATCAATGGAAAGTCCAGTGGTCTCCCTGGCCTCAGCCTCTGAACAGGGTAATTTCTCCAGCTCATTATCAACAACTACACTGATTGTTAAGCATAGACCAGATTATAATGATGTTTGTCCAAGCAGCCTGATAATGACCAAGCCCCAGTCACTTGGAGTTTGGTGCTGCTTGCAGCAGGATCCAGCTGCTGGCTCCGGCTTGGTCTCCCACGAAACTGATATCAGCCTTTGTCTGCTCTGGGAGTACCAGCCCGGAGACAGAGGCCTCTGTGAACATCAGCTTATGCCTTTCCCACCGAGCAGAGCTGGAGGGAAGGCAAAGGCCAGCCAGGAGACGTGTTGGAGCAGGCACTGACCTGTGCTCTACTTTCTCAGGGCACTTTGCCTGTGCCATGGCTGGGCACCTGGAGCAGTCCTGCCACTGGCTGTGAAGGTGGAGAGCCTGGGAGCTGGGGGAAGGGATTAAGCACAGAGGTACCAGGAAAACAGTCTGTGTACAGGAATAACACCTTGACAAGTAACTGTCTTCTGCTAGTGTCCTTCTGGAAAAGCCCACAGGCTGCAACCTGAAGACATTGTTTATTGCTTTTGTTGGGATGTGTGCATGAGGATTCAGCGTTGCATCTGCTCTATTTGAATCACAGCACAGGATTGCTCAGGTCGGACTCTGTTTGCCCATGGGGTGCCAGGTGCCCATGTGTGATGTGTCCCCTCAACAGCACCCCTGTGCAGAGTTACGCTGCACACATCCTGTGTCACACAGGGCATCAGAGGTCTCTGGGGTGGAGCCTGGCTGAGGGATAGTGGGAGGCATCACTCCCCCTTCTTCCTCCTGTCAGCTGCAGAGCAATTCCTGGTGCACAGGGCAGCTGCCCACAGAACTCAGCAAATCACTGTAGTAATTGTAATAAGTGAGCATTTTGAAAGTGCGTCACTCCTGATCCTTTCCTGCTGGCTGAGCATTGCCATCGCTGCTGACCCCCACCACATCAGGGAATGCAGAGATGCAGCTGTTGGGAGAGGGCTGGGAGGAGAGTGCCTGTGTCCCAGATGCTTCAGGCTTGATTGTGTGCTACCAATGGGGAGATGTTGGGAAAAGGCTCAGGAAACTGGGGTCTGTACTGGAGTCATGGGAGTTGGCCCCAGAACCACGTGCTCCCAAACCGCAGTTCCCAAGGGATGCTGCGGTAGCTGAAGGATTTACTTTCTGGCAACGTTTCCATCTTTACAGGGATGGAGGGAGTGTTAATGGTTTCTGATGTGCTCTCATAGCCTCCCTCCCTTCATACCGCAAGCACATGAAAAACGTCCAGATTCCCTTCCCAGCCTATCTCTGGGCTGCAGACGCTTATGTCAGATCCTGTGATGGGGAGGGAAGAGGCTGGAGTGATCAATTTGTGAGCAATAGGGAGAGTAGTGCCAGCCATTGTTCCTTGCTGGGGTGAGCCTGTTCTGCTGAGAGAGTTGTTTTCATGATGTTTTTCAGGAGCAGGCAGAGGCAGACCTCTGAATAAACCCATCCCAGGTAAACACTGGAGGCTGTGGCTCTGTAGAGAGGTCCACATCTGCTGAAATGAGCTGCTAACCCTGTCTGGCTGCCTGTGGGACATGCCTCTCCTGGCAGGAGAGTGCATTGGCCCCAACTCTGGTGTTGGGGAAGGGCTGCTGTGATGAGGGGGACATGGATGCTGCTCAGCAAGTGCCTGGAAGCCCCCTGGGTGCTGCGTCACAGCACAGACCCCTTCCCTGTGGCACTGCTGCCTCTGGGGCCAATGAGGCCCGCAGCCCCCGGGCCTAGTGTCACTTCTCATCGTTTCCACTGGCTGCCCCTTTGCTGCAGTGCCACCATTGATTATTTTTGGATGTCCTAGATCTGTCAGGCCAGGGCTGGCTGCTCCCCCTGCTCCCCATGGAGCAGCAGGGTTCTCATCACCCGGTGCTGCGGTGGGTGCTGCCCTCCTCTCTCCCGAGCCAGACCCCATCCCCAAAGGGTTGGAGGCTACTGGGGTTCACCCACTGTTGATGCCAGGGCTGCTTACCCGCAGCCTCTCCCTGCTCTGCCATAGTTCATTAGAGCTTAGAAGGAAGAAACAAGGACAAAATCTGCCTGCAGCCCTTTCCCCCAGTGTGTGTAGCTACCTGGGATGTGAGCCTAGAAAATTTATTCTCCTGTATCTCTTTTTGGTTTCCCGTTCCATCTCACCTGCTCGTTACTTCATAGCTTTCCATCCATTATTTTGCAATTTATAGTAACCTGGAATCAAACCTTATTTTGTCTGATTAAAAGGTTTCCTGCTGTTCTTCCTCAAGCTCCAAAAAGTGTTTTCACACTCCTCCCCCAGCAGCAGAATATATTAAATACAAGGCAAACAGCATTACCAGCTCAATCCTGAAAGCTATTGTGTGCTCAGCAATGTCGCTACCTTGGAGTCCCATTAAGAGCCAAGGTGTTGAGTACTGCTAAATATTAGTCCCTCAGACCTTGATGAATTACAAGGGGACACTTGGATGCACAGGAAAAATTAATTCCCTGGAACAAAACATATCCGTCTCCTGCTGAGTCTTCTCCTTCCCTCAGGAGATGGCTGCAGGGTGTGGAGCAAGGTGATCAAAGTGATGCCGCTGTCAATACCTGGGAACATTGCTGCTGCTCCAGACCCCTGAGCTCACCCAAGTGCCTGCCCTGCATGGGTGGTAGCAATGATTTGTCATCTGTCTCCAGCAGACAGCCTAATTTTTTAATTAGCTGATAGGCTGATTAGCTGCTGTGCTGCAGCCACTGCTCTGCTCTGCTGGGTGCCTAATCAGTGCTGCAGAAAGCTGGTTAGCAGCCAGGTCGCTGGGGCACATCGCCTCCTGCACTGCCTTGGAGCTCTGTGTGCAGAGACGGAGGCTGTTTAATGGAGAAGCAGCTGCTGCACTGTCCCAAGGAGCCAAGGGGACCCTTGGCTGCTTGGCAGATGTGAGGACCTGTGTTGAAGTACGCAGCTGGAAGGTAAGCTGCACTGCACCTTGGAAAGCTCTGCTGGGACAGGGTTTTGTAGCATCATCTTCTTTTGGAAGGGTGGGCTCTGGAGCAGCACCATGTCCTGGGAAGGGGGACTGCAGCCCCCCCAGTAGCCAGCACACTGGCAGCAAGCTCTGAGGACCATGTCATGCTTGCACACGTGCACGTGTGCCCCTGCCTTGGCTGCTTCCTCTGGGCGAGGCTCTCCAGTGCTGCTGAGGTTGGCTGGGCAGGGAGCAGTCACTGATCCTGGGCGCAGAGGGGAGGCTGTGTGTGGAGAAAACAAGGCCTGGCCAGGGGAGCACACAGCCGGAGAGGAAGCTGCTCACAGCCCTGCTGACAGCAGCAGGGAGAGTGGCCAGGGGCAGCTGCCAGTGCAGGAGTGTGAGCCAAACCCAGGGAGCCTGTAATGAAGGGCAGGATGGAGAACACAGCATGTTTGTGTAAATAAACTGTGTGCCTCCACACTGGGCTTGTTGAGGTGCTGGCATCCCTGCCTGGCACTGCAGCTGCTCTCGTGCCCTGCTCCCTTTGCAGCTGAGGGTTTCGGGGACAGCTGGCTGCTGCTGCTGGGCAGCACCCTCTGAGTTGCACAGGGACCTCTGGGGCCTGTCACCCACTCTGCATCCATGCCTGGGCATGCTGCTGGCTGTGGGAGTGGAGTTTTTCTTGGCCACACATCTCTCTGAGCCCGTGAAGGCGGAGGATCCTGGTTTCACAGCCAGAACGGGCAGCTTTGTGGATCTGCGTGTTGCTGCTGCAGGCACACTGCCCACTGGAGCTGGCGGCTGCTGCTCTTCTCCAGGAGATTTATTACCCAGGACAGCCATCTAAAAGTCACTGAAGGTCCTTCACAGGTCCTTCTTTCCTTGGGATCTTGTCCTGTCATTATGGGGCTAGCTAAAAAATCTGACTGAAAAAAACATTGCACATAGCGATTCAGAGAGGTGGAGGGTAAGCTGTGCAGGTATGCCTGGCATTTGTAGACCTGCAGACCTGAGATCCCCAGCCCTTCTGACTCCAATTCAGAGAGCTTTGGTTGCTTGGCTCTCTTCCTTCTGGTGGTCCAAGTCAAGTAGCAAAATGCACAGCCACCCCCTGGCCCTTTCCCACACCCCGCTGCAGAGCTGCAGCCAGCGGGGGACACTCCTGTCACTTGGCTGCACTGTGTCACTGATGCTGGCTGCAGCTCCTGCTGGCCCTGCAGAAGGGTCTCTGAGCTGCTCTGCCTCCAGCAGCTCTCTGTCCCAGCCCTTGCCAGGCCATCACCCAGCCACCGCCCGTGCTGCCTCCTGAAGGATGGAGCACGGTCTTGCCTCCTTGTGTTGCAGGGCTGGCAGGCGCTGGATCCGTGGGAAAAGGCAAAGTGGTGTGCCTGGGTCACACAGCTGGGTCAGCAGTCCCAGCAGGGCCCCTGCTGAGCTCACCTCTTAAGGTGTCCCTGGCCCCAAAAGTCACTGCTGGGATGCAGAGGTGTGGGGAAGTCAAGGTGCTCCCACCTGATCTGTGCCAAGTGCCAGTTGGAATCAATGATCTTAAAGGTCTTTTCCAACCTAAACAATTCCATGATTCTGTGTCGGAGGAGTCTCTCCTCATTGGCATGGAGCATCAGAATGCTTAAGTCCTTAAAAACAGGTTTGTTGAGACAAGTGGAGATGTCAGTGCAGGGGATGGTGGGAGCAGAGCCAAATTACCACTAGCCTTGGTGACAGGTGTTTGCCTCAGGAATGTGTGTGAGATTTGGGCACAGTGCAGCCTGGAGGGGTGGTGTCCTGTCCCCTCCTGCTGTCCTGCTGTTGCTTGCAGCATCTCCTCTGCCAGACCAGCTGCAGGCAGGATTTTTAACTCTGAAGGGGCTGAGCTTGACCAACATGAGCCTGTCAGTGGGCTGGAGAGTTATAGCACTCACAGTAGGTTTTGATTCTTGCTTCTACTTTACATCTATTAAACCACTGCTCAGTTATCAATGATTTAGACTGCAATGTTTTCTGGACAGCTTCTGCCCTTTGTACTGTGATTGCAGCTCTCCATTTCACTATTAAGTTCCTGGACACAACTCTTTTCCCCTCTCCACTGCCAGTGGTGGCATGCTGCTGCCCAGGATCTGGTGTGGTTTGTATGGAAGTGGAGGGTTTGGATCCAAGGCCAGCACACAGACCCCAGCCCTGCATCTGCTCTCTGGGCTCAGCTTTGCTAGGGAAGCGACCCTTGTACAGAAAAAGTTGTTGGAATGAGCATGAATGACTTTGGCTGCAGAACAGCCTGTGCTGCTCTCTGCAGGCTCCTGCTCCTTTGCACCTCCTCTTCACCTGACCCTCCATCCATTGTCTTGTACTTATAAACCCACTATTTACATTTCTTAGAGTCCATCCTCTTGACTCAGCTTAGGGGAAAGTAGTCTTATTCTATGGGCAGGTTCAAGTCTGCCCATCCATAGGCTTCTCTGAACAATGGCAGCAGGTTCTAAAGGGCTGGAGGGGTAATAGTTGCTGCTGGTTGCTTGCTGTATGACATCCCCAGAGCTCTGGCTAGGTCTGCCAAAGCGACTTTCCTCCTCCCTGTTCCCCCTGCTGCCATTCATGATCCTGCCTGACATTTCTGGGAAGAGCAATTTCATAGAATCATACAATGTTTTGGATTGCAAGGGACCCTAAAGTTCATCGGTGTCCAGCCCCCCTGCCATGGATAGATATGTCACCAGGTAGATCAGGTTGCTCATCTAGACCATGTTTACTCCTAAGTGCCACTCCATTGGTGGGGTGACCTGACTCGCTGCACACCTGCTCTATCTCTGCTGTGCCATAGGGCAGTTTTTGGGGTCCATGGTTCTTGGGAAGAGCCATCAGACTTGGAGAAGCTGCCTCCTGCCAGAGGGGCTCCTGGGTGCCTTTCAGAGCATCCAGACAACTTGTCATGCCCCTCAGCACACAGACAGGGAGCCTGTCTGTGTGCTGTCATAGCCCCACTGGGTCCTGGCAGAGAATGTGGGGTAGCAGGGCCTATGGACATGACCTCTGCCTGCCTGTGCCCCCTCACTGAACGGGGCTGTGGGATGAGGCATCTCTGAAGCTGGCCTTTCTCCTCTGGACAGGGCTGGGGGGAGGTTTTGAGCCGAGCCTGGAGCACAGCCCTGCTGTGGCTGCTGATACAAGGCTGCAGTAAAACATTACGAGCTTTAAATGAGGCCAACCTGTGCTGTAAACCTGTCACTGCTAATGGAGACCATCTCTGCTTTGATTGGCACAGCTCCCCTTTCCATGCCATGGCTGGAAGAGCTGGAGCTGAACAGAGGGGAGGGTTCTACACAGTATGGCAAAGTTAGGAAACTCCCTGCTGTGCAGAATACTCAGCCTTTTCCCACATTTCCAGCTGGATCCCTGTGAGCAGCTTTTGCTGAAGAGAGCACGCGATTCCTCCACCCCCACGTGAGAGCCAGGACAAAGCGCTTGGTCGAAGGGTGAAAGAGCATGATACATCATAAATATTAGTGCCTGGCCCCTTGCCAGTCCCAAGCAGAGAAATCGTGTCAGCCAATGATCTGTGCATGCAAGCTACATCTGGCAAAGTGATGCTTAATGTCACCCATGCTCACTTACGTCTCAGTGTTGCAGTTAATACTTGCTTTAACTAAAAATTTTTTAAATTTTGAAAAATTTAAACAAAGAAAAAGTACTTGGTGCTTTCTGGGTCTCATTTCTTCTTAAGTGTTTCCTGGGGCAAACACAAGGCACAGCATGGGATGAGTGTGCAGGGGTGAACCAAACATGAGAAGCATCTAATGAAGGGCAGGATGGAGAACCCAGCATGTTTGTGTAAATAAACCATGTCTCCATGCTGCGCTTCTTGTGGCGCTGGCATCCCTGCCTGGCACTGCAGCTGTGCTCATGCCCTGCTCCCTGCTCAGCTGAGGCTTCTGGGGACAGCTGGCTGGGCAGCACCCTCTGGGTTGCACAGGGATCCTCCAGAGCCTTTTACCCATTGAGATGCTGGGGTGGGCAGGGTTGGGATGGGAGCTTCCTCCAAGCTCAGCTTTCTTTCTCTGCTGTGATTAATTGCAATTGGCGTTCATCTGTAATTTTAGAGAACAATCAGATGACGTGCCTCACAGTTGATTTAATTGAAACCTGATGAGGCATCATATGGCTGCTGTGCACCAGGGTGAATTGTGCTGGGATGCCCCTGGGAATCCCATCCCATCTTCCCAGCCTCTGCAGTACCTTGTATGGCTCAGGCTCCCCACATTTCTCTGGAGCTGATCTTGTGCTGGAAGTCCAAGGTCTTCTTGCCCTGGAGTTTTGTGACCAGTCTAAATATTCTCAAGTACAGTAGCATTTAGGATTTGAGAGTTTGCTGCACTGCAGTTTGGGCCACTGGGGAGAATTAGTGCATTTGGGATACACATCTTCTTCCTCATTGCAGAAATCCACTGCTCTGCTGATTCATATGCTTGAGTTGCACTGGCCATTTCTGAGGCAGTTCAGAAGGCTGGGGGAAATAGCTTTCAGGTTAAGATCTGCTTTAGCCTGTGGTGAATTACTGCACCTGGGTTTTAAATCTTTGCAAACAGAGGATTATGGTGATGGTAAATACTAGGTAGGCCTGAGGATTGCCATACTGAGGGCTGAAGGGGCCATGGCCTTTCCCTTTAGCAGATAAAGCATGATGGATGTTAAAAAAATAAATTGAGATACAACCCAGGTTGTAGCTTAGATACTATTTCTCCTTGATTTATATTTCTGCTTGGGTGCTTCGCAGTGTAAGCAGTGTATTTCTTGCTTAACTTCACAGGGCTTTTTTGTTCTTAAATGAGGACAATGTGGTATGTATGACCAATTGCTAAGAGCCCCAGATTAGTGCAAGATCTGCAAAACATTCAGAGCTGCTGTACAGCCCAGCATCTGCATAAAAGACAAACACCAAGCAATGAACATGTTTGAAAATGCAAAGCTGCAGTCCCGTGCTGGGGAATAACTGCTGGTGCCTGGCTGCTCTCGGTGCCTCTGGGTCTCTAGCTCCAATGGTGGTTTTGGGGCCTGAAAAGAGAACAATTGCCTCCTGCTCTCAGCAGCCAGGAGTAGACAGCAGCCTGTCCCAAGCACGACAGGGTGAGGGGTTGAGGAACCATGGTAGTGGGAAGGTTGTAGTGTGGGCACTGCCCCAGCAACACCACTGGGATGGGAAGCCCTTCCCTTAGGCACAGCAGACGCAGGCAGCAGAAGGTGAGAGCATGCAGGGCTTGTCCTCCTGCCTGCAGGTACTGGGCAAGAGGAGTGATGAGGGCTTGGTTTGCTAATTGCTCTGGAAGTGGTGGTGACAGGCAGGTCTAGCCTGCAGGGAACTGTAAGGGCATCTGTGCATGATGAGTGGGACCAAAACAGGTTGACACAGCCTTACAATCCAATTAGTGCCAAGTGCTAAGCAACTTGGCCAATTTGCTCTTGGCTTTTATAACGCATATAAATAGCGGGGGCGTTGCATAACACCCTGGGGATGGCTCCACTCGCAGTCCCTGAGAAGGGCTGAGCTGCACTAGCCAGAAGATGGCCACGGCTTTGTCCGTGGCTGGGGGATCCCATCTGATGGTCTGATCTCTTGTAGTGTTTGCTTGCTGCATTGCACTTGGCCTGCTGCACTCCACGCAGCATCCCCAGATCCACCTGGGATAAGCAGTCTTGACAAGGCATATCTGCATGCTTTCCCAAGCAGCATCTCTGTCTTTCTGTCCTATGTGCTGCAGAGGAGACTGGGGCAAATTTGGGGCAGGGGCCTGACCCTGTTAACGAGCTCAGGCCCAGCCTTGAGAATGATGTCCTCCAGCATCTCCTTGTTTTTGATGTCTCACTGCAAGTGGAAGATGCTTCCATGTCTTCACAGCCCCCCTTGCCTCTGAGAGGGTTTCACCAACAATAATAAAGCCTTTTAGGCTGCTGCAGTTCACCAGCAGTTCTGTGCAGGCAGAGGGCTGTAATCTGTGTAATCCCTTCCTCAGGGAAGCCCATGGCAAGCTGCTGGGAGCTAATGGGTTTGTGCAGGTGATACTGGAGGTGTCATGTGGCAGACTGATGTTGTCTGTGATGGGAATTGCTTTGGTATGTTGGGCCAGGGGTGGATGCTCTCTGGGCTGGAGGTGGGAAACGCTCATGAAGTTGGTAGCAGAAGGTAAACATGGGGTTTTGTGTGGCTGGCACTGCAGAAGCACTTCTGGAAAGGGAGAGAGGCTGGTTTGAAGCTACCTCTTGCTTTTGTCAGTTATATAGAAAACCAGTTTTCTGGAAGGAAGGAGTGAGTGGATAGAAGCAGGGCATAACCAGAAATTATTTCTGAAGTAAACACACAGTGCTAAGTACTTTATGATGGTTGAAGTTTGTTTGCTTCATGCAGAGGTTGCAGCTGAATTGTGTTTGCTCTGAGTTGGTCGAGTCTTGCCCATGGAGCTGATTGTACCAAATCCTCACTGGGTGCAGTTCCTCCAGTAGCTGCTGGTGACCACTGGTTACAGTTTTGTCTTATATTGCTGATTTTTCTCTTTGTGCTTTCAGAAATAACACAGATCATCCAGGTAGACTTGGACTTGAAGTACAAGACCAACATCCGAGACCTGTTTGATGAGTTTGACAACTTCCCAGAGGAAGCAGTCGTTGGGATTGCCAGGGAAATGCAACCAGTGTACAGGTATAGCCCCCTCCCTGTGGGGAGCAGGGAGTGAGCTGTGGGTGGCTGGTGTCTTCTCTTCAATTCACGTTGCTCTTCACTCATGGACCACTGGTGGGATTCAGGGACATGGATATTTCCAGGTGGTTAGAGAAATTGATTTAGTTTAGCCTCTGTTGTTCCAAGGATGGATCTCAGGTTTTCTTTTAATCCAGGATAAATCAGATAATCATCCTAGGCTGCCTTAATGGATCTCAGTAGAGCTGAGTTTGAGCATTTGAGATGGCTTGGCTAGATTTGCTAATCCTAATGGAAAACTCCTTGGAGAAAGATAAAAAGGTGTAAGAGGTCTGTATGTCTTTTCCTTCCCTAGTGGAAGCCTTCTTTCCTACTGAACCTCCTAAGACATGACCAGCAGCACTCCTGAGCAAAGGCTGAGCTGCAAAAATCCAGACCAGCCATTCTTGCTGCTTGTGCATCCAGATGAGAAGAGGGTAGAGACAGAGAGAAGTTCATCAGCAGGGGATTGGTGGTCGTTAATCACCACCAATTGCTTCCTGGAAGCCTAAACCATAGAAGAGCATGTGGTTGCTCAAACTACAGGAGTCACCGCTATTCCTGAGCTGGAAAAAGACATCTCTCTGTCTGTAGCATAAGTCTTGCCTCTCTCCTGTTTTGTACTCTAGGCAAGGTGAGCTGGGACTAGAGGAACACAGATGCTGAGGTCTTGTCTCCATAGGGTAGAACCATGCTCAGAGTGTGGATGGTCGCTGTATCTGCTCTGGGTGTCCTGACAGGATTTTGGTGCCCAGAATGGTGAATCCAGCCTCAGTTGATCATATTCAGTTGTTTGAGCTTCAAGTGGGATGGAGGGAAGAGCTGCAGCCAAGAGCGGCCGTGGGGCTGTGGGACCGTGGCCTCGGTCAGCCCGGCAGGGCAGGTCCCCTTCATGAGCGGTGCAGCCTGGAACGGGGTAAATCGAGCGTTTGTTCGCCTGCAGTTAGTGCAGGATGGAATCTGTTTTTGTCTCTGCAGGGCTCTGCGTTATTTCCATGCATAACTAGGGAGTGGGGATGGTGTTGCGCTGCCTGGATGTGGTTTGTGGGACCAGGCGTGCCTGGAGGGGACTGAATTAAGGTTTGGGGTGCTCCGCTGGAGAGCCTTTCAGCATGGCAGGGGACAAGGCACAGGATCAGGGGGCTGAGCACTGAATACTTGACCCAAGCCATAGCCATGTTCTCCCCCTCCTGCCGCCTGCAGTGGGGACAAACACACCAAGCAATAACAGCCCTCACAGGCTGCATTTTTAGGCTGAACTTTCTGTTGTTGCAGTTTTGACGCTCTGGGTCACTTTGGGCTATGTTGTGCTTTTCTTCTTGTGTTGTTTTGATCTTCATGTGAAAACAAGTTCCTGATCCTTTTTGTCGCCAGATCACCCGTTGTGGGGCGAGCTGTGCAAACTCCAGCCTGCCCTCCTGCCAAGCCCTGCACCCTGCAGGGATCACACCTCGCTGCTAAAGGGGTTTCCAGACACAAACATGAGCTGACAAAGCATGGATGTCTTTGTAAAAAAAAAAACTTTGCTATTTTTATACTTTCAGACAGATAAAAACGTGTTGTAGGTGTGAAATAAGAGGTGTCAGCTTCAGCCACGTTGCTTGCCATGTGTGCAGGCTGGAAGCATCAGTTGGGAAAATGGTTGTGAGGGTGGAGGAGGATGGGTGATGGTGGGGTCTCTGCATTGCCACTCACATTTTCCTCATCATTTCACACTGCTCTCTGCTGCCCCAGCTTTGCCCCAAAACATCAGAGGACTTGGGGCAAGTTAGCAGAGCTGTCCTGAGCTTGCTCATGGAGCTGTGGACTCAGTTCCCTGGGGCAGGGTAAGCCAGTGGCTGGGAGAGGTCTGGGTGCCATCTTTCCTGCTATGTAACAGTGGGAAGAATGAATGGAGATCAACCCACCGTTTGTTCCCACCAGCTGCCCATGGGCAGCTGTAGGCTGCACTCTCTAGGCACAGGCTGGGGCTGCAGGAGGCTCAGGCTGCTGTGCTGGTGCACTGAGCAGCGCTGGGCATAGACATTTACAGGAAATGGAGGAGTAAGAGAACAGCAAATCGGAAACATCCTGGAGCCTGTCTGCATATCCTGAAGGTAGGGGAAACCTCCAGACAGCAAAACAGGATGGCACGGGAGTGTTTCCACTCGCTTGACTCATGCTGAAACAATGCCCGGCCACTGTTTGTCTTGGACAAACACATTTCTCTGAGCAACAGGATCTCCCGGCCCTCCTGCTAGGCCAGTGCTGGGATTTAACTTTTGCACAGTCTGGGGTTGACCTGTCCTTTGGGGCCACTCAGGGTGAGTTGGAGTGGCCTGTGGAGAGCAGTAGCTCCTGCTGAAGCTGGGTTTGGATCACCCAGCAGTGTCTGGCAGGGAGTCCTGGATGCAGAGGGGGAGGTGGCAGGAGCCCATGTCATGTGCAGGAAGTGCTCTGAAGTCTGAGGCCACCAGCGTCAGGTTTCCGTCTCTGGCCATTGCGGGGAAAAGAGGCACCCTGTCCATGGGTCAGGCATGTTGTTCTTTGTGTGGCTTTTGGATCAATCAGCACCTCTGTGGATAGGGTTGCAGGCAGAGCTTCATCCCACAAGAAGCTGCCCCCATGGTGGGGTTGTTGAGGACACTGGTACAGTGCAACACCTCCTAGATGCTTTGGGCTTTCCATGGCAGCACTGGATTCCTTCTGCCAGGCTGTTTGAGTACTGGCCTGCAGAAGAGCCTCTTCCCAGACTGACTTATGCCTGCTCATGTGTCTGCCTGCACAGGATTCACACTGTGGCCAAGATCAGGAGCTTTGGCTTTAATGGGAGTGATTTTGATGGAAAGATTGGATTCTGCATCATCCAAAAGGCTTTCCATGCAAGGAGGTGCTTCTGCAGAGTCATAACCTTAATTAAAAGTCCTGTTGTCCCCTGCAGCATTTCAGCTGCTCCAGTTGTGCTGGCACTGTCCTGCTCACCAGGCTACATAGACAGAGTGATAACGGTCTGTATAAATATTTATGTTGCGCTGAGCCAGATCCTGGCCAAACTGAGAAGTTCAGGCTCTCTGGTGCTCTTGAGACCTGCTAAGAAACATGCAGAGAAGCACTGCAGATTCAGCCTGCATGGGGGTGACCAGATGGGCAGGCAGGTCACTGTCCTTTGGGAGTGTGTGGGTACGTGCCCAGCCTGTGGAGCATCTCAGCTGTGCTCCCAGCAGTGTAGCTGTGCTGTGGCTGGTGCTGGAAGCACGGCCTGCTGCCCCTCAGCCTCCTGGCCAGGTGTGAGCAGCAGGCCTGCACCGGGGGCATAGCGGAGTCTCCATCAGGGCACAATGATGGCATCCTCATGCCAATGCAGCCCAGACCTACCTGTGCCTCCCTTCCAGCCTGGCTTGGCTCAGTACTTGTTCCCAAGCATGGGAGCTCAGTGTTGCGAAGTGCCAAAGGGGTAAGACTCCTCATTTCAAAGCAGCCCTATGGTTGAGAGGAACAGAGTGGGGAAATACTGTGACATTCCCCAAACTGTCCTGAGGGCTCTCAGATTACTAAAGGCAGAGCTTAAACCCTATTCTTAATGCATTTCCTGGTTATAGATCCGTCTGTCACACTGGTGGCATGTAAGAGGAAGCAGAGCAGCAGTATTGATTGCACAGCTGCTCTCAGCAGCCTCGGCCTGACCCTGGGCCAGTGTGCATGCCATGCTCCCTTCTCCCATCCCCACAGCCAGCCCAGCCTCTTTGCTGCTAAGCACACTGCTGGTACTAGCACTGCCAGTGGCAGTGGGCTCTGGATGCCCAGAGTGCCAGCACCACTGGGGCCCTCAGCACTGCCCCCATCATGCTCACCTTAGAGGTCTCCTTGGGGAGGAATGGTCTGCTGGCAATGGGGAAGACCTAACCCACAGGTCCTCAGATAGATGCTTTTACCCCCTCCAGCTAGGAGGAAGATACCTACAGTGAAGATGGGCCTCAGGAGAGGTCCCAGAGCTTCACAGGTCTGAGAATGCACACAGCTGGGGCTGGAAGGGTGATTTCTCTCTCAATTTCTGCTGTTAAGTGAGATTTTTACTGCTGTCCCCTGTGGCAAGAACTAATTAAAGCTTGAGGCCTCTTGGGAATCCACAGTGTTGGAAATGATAAAAGTTTGTTCAGTAGGAAGGGATATCTACATCAAAGGGACAGCTACAGACTACAAAAGACTGACACTTGGGTCCATGTGTGGCTGCAAGGCCATTCACCTTTGCCTTTGCGTAAAACCTATGGAGAGCTCAAAAAGGACATTATTTTGTAGAAAGGAAAAGCTTTGTTTCTGCTTGTGATTGTGGGAGCTGCTGTAAGTGTGCTGTGTGCTCTGTGATACACATTTTGTTTGTTTGAGAGCTGGTAAAATAGCCCAGAGAAGCCCATTAATGAGTGGAAGCAGGACTGTGCAGCTCCGGACGTGGAACCGCGGCACTTGCAGTGCTGGGTGTTTGCTGGGAGTGCAGCGGCACCGGCGCTAAGTCACTTTGTCAGATGTTTGGAAGAGGAAGGGAATTGTCCTGGGCTGGGAGCAGGCTAATGCTAAATCCATAGCCAGGCTGTCAGAGAGTCTGGGCTGAGACAGTACGTTCTGTACCTTCTCTTGGGATCTAAAAAAAACCCCCAAAGTATGGCTGACAGCTGCAAGCAAGGAGCAGCTGGCTTCCCTGGCAGAGGCAGTGGTGGTGGTTATAAGATAAAAGAGTGAAGGTGGGCTGCTGCCTTGCAATGGAGCTTTCCAGAACTGGAGATAACCCATCTCCAACAGGCAGGTCCTCCTGTCTGAGTATTCCTGGTTTTGTGGACTTTTCATGCAGGTGGGTGGCCCTGACTTGGAGACTACTCTTTTCCAAGGGCTTTTGCCCTGGGGGAGCAGGGAGCTGGCTTCCACAAAGGGTTCTGTTCCTCAAGCCCTTTAGGAGTAAAGGCAGAATTTGTGCCCTGCCATTTGTGCCATTGTGATGTGAATGCTGCCTGCCCACAGTCCTGCAAGCCCCAAACCCTGGACACTTTGGATTTTAAACCATTTCAAGACTTTGACTTGATTTGTAGCAAGTGCTCCTGCTTGACGCATGGAGAAAACGGTTCTAGGAATTGTTTGGCAGTGGCTGCCAAGAAGCAGCCAAAATTACAGAACAAGTAGAATCTGCAAGGGACTGGCAGCAGAATTAATTTCAGGAATTCAACTTTACCTCTGATGTGAAAAATTATCCAAGAAGTTAAATGGTTTTGTTGTTTACAACTGTGAATATCATTAATATGTAAGACCTGTCCAATTTATTTGCACTACGATGCAAACTGAAATGTCATTTAAAAACAATAAATAAATTGGACAAGATCTGACAACCACAACTGCGCACTGATTAGCACAAATACTGTTAATAACATTAAGTAGCAGAGGAGTTTCTGTGAAGGGAGAGCATCTCCCCTGTTCCCAAGAGTCCCATCAGCTGGCAAGTGTGGCCCAGAGCAGGCAGCCTGTGCTTCCAAGGTAGGCAGAACACTGCCAGAGCTGAGTTCATTCACAGTTGTTAATAGCAATCTGCCATTTTGGCAGTAATTAGGCCCACAGTGCTCTAGAGTGTCTCTGTGGATAGGTTGCTCCCCTTCCTGTACGGGTGCTGATAGAGGATGGTGTGACACACAGGTCATTGCTCTGCACTGGCACCAGTGCCACAGGCATTTGATCTACAGAGGGAAGGAAACTGATGTGACCCAGACAGGGGTTTAGGGTCTCACTTCTATTAGGAGGATGATTTTAGCACTGGCGTGGAATGTACAAATGTTTGGTGGTGAGGAGGGCCACCCTTGGAAATCTGTCCCAAAGGAAGGTTTAGCTCACAAGCTGTGTTCACAAGTTGTCATTTGTCATCTATTTAAGTGTTCCCATTTTTGGACTAAGTCCATGCAAAAATGTCATCAGTGAGAATCAATTTGCTGCTCTAAATACAGACCTTTTAAAAGTTTGGCATGCCGGCTGGGCTGTGGTAGAGACCAGCACTGTACAGACATAATTTGTACATTACATGAGAAGTTTATTAAGGAATTATTGATGTCCTCGTTGAAGAGCTCAGTCTCTTGCTTCATCAGTATTTTCCATGGGAGGGCTGGAGGTCCTGCCTGAGCTGGACCTTTACCCTGAATCCATCAGAGAAGGTAAGGTGGTCCTGGTGCACATACCAACACATCCTGTTCTTTGTCTCAGGATGGAAATTGCAGTTGCTTTGCCCCAGGGTGGTATTTACCTCTGCAGGGCAAGGAGTACTGCTGTGTTGGTGATGCCACTGCACATCAATGGGTACATGGTGCTCCTGAGAAGCATGGAGCTGGGATTTCCTGGATTACACAAGGTGCTCAGCATCAGCTAAGGTGCTCTGGACTGAGCTGGTACTGAATCTGCTGTCCTGGCTCCTTAAGGGGTTTAGCAATTGCACATGGAAAATAAGCAATTAGCAACAAGGGCTGCTTTGTTGCAAAGCCGCTGAGCTCATCAGGCTGAGGTCCAGCTGCTGGGGCAGGAGGAGGGAGCTGGGTTGGATGCTGCTCCGTGTGGTTGCCTCCCTTTGTATGGCAGAAACTTGGAAAGGCCCACCTTCGTTGCAGCAATGCCTTCTGGAGGTGGGAGAAGAGGGAGGAAGGGGAGCTGGCCTTCTCCTGAGGGTTAATCTCAATTGAACACAGTGATGGTAAGGGGCTGACAGCTGCCTGCCACTGTGAGATTAACCAGGAGGAAAAGGGTGCAAGGAAGTTTCTTGGCTGTGCTTTACTTCATGCTAAGGATTAATGGGGAAAGCCACCATCACCCCCTGAATGGACCATGCCATCATTCCCATCACTCTTCCCTCTCCACTGCCCACACCCTCTCCTCCAAGCCAGACAGAAGCTGCTGTCAGGGTCTCCCCTTTGCTCTCTCCCACTTCAAGCACATCCCCTGTCCCCATCAGGACACAGCATACTTCCCACTGGGGCTCCTGTCCCATCTGTCTCTGACCAGCCCTCCGGGGCCCTGCAGGTCCCAGGCACCACCAGGTGGGCAGCTCAGCCAGGGATTGCTTGGTGCTGTGTCCTCCTGCCACCCCGGGGGAGTCCTGGCAGCACACGGAGCAGGGAGCAGGGTGCACTTGTGCCTCATTGTCCAGGAGCAGTGGGGTTTGCCAGCTGGGCACGTGCCTGCAGCTGGGATTAACACCAGCAGCCATCCATGTTCTGGCTCAGGAACTGAAAAACGTATTTGGAGATACGAGAGCGTGCGCTTCTTGTTTTAGTTGGTGTTTAGGCTGGCAGGACTGCTGTTGGACTGGCTCAGAGAGGGATGGCTGGCAGCCCATGCTTCCCTTCTGCTCCAGGAGCCTCATACGTGGCTAGATGGGCATGGGGCTCAGGGTCCCCCAGCCCCTGACTCCTGTGAGACAGGATTGCTGACAAAATACATCCTCAAGGTGCTGGCCTGCTGCTGCTATCCATCCTGCTCTCCCAGACAGCTGCCCAAACTCTGGCAGTGCTTGGCAAGAGGTAGGAGCAAATCAGTGAGCTCCAGCAAGGAGTTGACTGTTTCTGGGATATTTATTACATCCAGAATCTTGCAGATTCCCTATTATGTGGCTTTATCCCATGACTGTTGGCTTTGCTTCCCCTTTGGTGAGGAAGAGGCCATGCAGCCTTCCTCCCTGGGTACCATGCTGCATAGGCCTCATGCAGTGCATGCTGGCATTCAGAGACCCTGCATCCTTCCAGGAACATCTTCTAACCACATCCACCCTAGGTCTGGCCTAGTATCTCCTTTCACTTCATGTCTTTTTGACCTGGCTCCTTGATTCCCCAGATGCCTATGGAGGGAGGCATTCCTGGAAATGTGGACACATGGGGAAGATCCACATCTTCAGCAGCAAGCCCAGTGGCAGCTGCACAGCTGGTGTGGCAGGGTTGCAGCCTCTTGAACATCAGATGGGTATAGGCACACAAGCCCAGTCTGCTGCGTATGGGGCAAGTGCTTTGAGCTTGCTGCTGGTCGTCCCAGCTGGCAGTAACCCCTGCATCTTGCCTTTCCTGCCAGCTCAGGCACCCTGCTGCTTTACCAGGGGTTTCCAGCTCATCCTATGGAAGTTGTCTCATAACCCAGAGCTGAAGCAAATGAGTGGAAGTTCATGGATTTGGATAAAGTCTTCCCCCACTTGTTTGTCCCTTGCTGCACATGAAAGCAAGAGAAGCCCTGCAGTACAGCTGGTGGGTGTAGTGGTCCCTCATGCCCTGGCAGCTGTCCCCAGCGAGGCGTTTGGCATGGCGTGATGGCAGCTCTGTGCGCTGGGGCTTGTGACCGCCAGGCTGCGAGGCAGGGGAGGTGCTGCCGCAGCGCCCTGTGCTGGGCCAGCAAGGGAAGTCCTGCTGGAAGCTGGGGATTTTATCTGGGCTGCCTGGGCCTGGCGTTTGAATGCTTGGAAATGCTCTTCTCCAGATGTTTCCTAGCACACGCCGGCTCTGTTTATAAACAGCTCCTCAAAGCAAAGCCTGTCGTGGCTGCAGGCGGGCGCTCGTGGCAGGCCCCACACAGCTCCTCTGCACCATGGCACGGGGTCTGGGGCCACAGGTCACCTCTGTCTCCTCCCATCTAGATGGGTTGGAGCAGTTAACAAAAGCCCCAAATGCCTCCTCTTCCTTTCTCCTCCCTTTCTCCCCGCTAGCAGCTTCCTGTCCCAATGCATCCTGGTGGTGCCGGCATCTCCGGGCTGCCTTCCTGCCCAGGCTTTTGCTGCTGGGGGCGCAGAGAGGAGGTCACACTGTCCTGCCTGAACTGTTCCCAGGGAGATCCCAGCCACTCCAGAGGCTTGAGTCAGGGAGACATTTCCATTGCATCCAGTTGGGGTTCAGTTCCTTGATGATTGTCTCAAGGACACATCCTGACAGCACACTCATCCAGCCTCTGGAGTTTTCCCCTTATGTTTTGCCAAGGAGCGATGCTGGGCAGGACAGAGTGGAGTGGGTACAGGCTGGGTCAGCTGTTTCACTGGTTGTTGTGCTTCCCTGGTCCCATCTCCTCTGAAGAGAACAATGCTCTCATACTTGCCACTCCTTTCACTTCTAACTGGGTGGAGGTGCCTTTCAGCCATGCTCTTCTCTATCCTGGTCCCTACAGGACAGCACCAAAACCCTCCATTTGAAAGACAAAAGCCAAGAAAAATCTTGTCTAAACAGCTGCTACCAGTGGCTCTGCCAGAATACCTTTCTCTTGGTTGGCCTGAGCCCAAGGGCAAGGCTGTTGTGCTCAGCTGTGAGCAGGTTCCCAAACCATCGGCACTGCGGAGCCACCTGCAACTCATCACATCCTGGATCTCATCTCAGCATCGCTCCCTGGGGATGGCCCTACCCTCCTGCACACGGCCAGGGGAGGGAGGAAGGGCTGAACAATGGCTGCTTGTCAGTCTATCTCCTCTTCCTGTAGAAAAGGGCACATTATCAGCCGTCCACGAGTCATCTGTGGAACGGCATTGCTGAAAAATTGAGTCATTTGATACAGATATACTTCAGCCCCACCACAGCCTGGCAATGCTGAGGGCCTTGGTCCTTGCATTTTTCTTATCCTGGCTGCTTGCAGTGGCTGTAATCTTGTCCCTTAGCTTGGGCAGCATGTGTTTGGAGGTAAGAATGTGAAAGGAATCATCTTCACTGCTGTGGAGCTGGAAGTGTTCCCCTGTCTGTGGCACTGCTCACCCTCTCCCTCCTGGCAGCTTCCAGCATAACATTCTGGGCAAGGGGGATGGCTTGCTTGGCACTGCTAGGGAGAAGTAGAGAGCAGAGGATGCAGGGGTGGGCTTGAGCCACTCCCTGGATCTGAGCACTTCAGGAGGCTGATTGGTACATGGCTAGGGCTTGTCTTTGCGGGTTGAGCTTCCCTCTAATGCTGCATGGAGAATGCTTTGTCTTCCTTTCCTAAGGAGCAGCCCATCCATGAGTTGTCCTTGCCTGTCCTCGAGACACAATTGCTCTTTGCAGAGGCAGAGCCCTTTATCCCTTCCCTACCCTTTGGATCCAATGAGCACTGCTGCCCGTGAGCTCTGATGAGGCAGCCCATCCTCCCCTTCCCTGGTAAGCATGGATATGGCTGCTTAAAGAATGAGCCCTCCTTCCATGGGAAACTGGCATTTGGAAAAACCTTTTCTGTTCTGAATCAGGTGAAAGGGAGTGGTGTAAGAACCCATAATGAAATGGGAAATATCAGTGCTTTAATGGAAAGTTTTAAGGAAGTGATGCTGCGTGATGCTAGTGGTTCTCCAGATCAAGAAATAAAAAACATATCCACAGTTGACATCATTAATCAACTCACGTTTTCTGCTATGATAATTCGGCTGGTGGCTGCTGAATGCTGGCTGTCACCTTGACCAGTCTCAATATGCTGGGGATCCAGAGCACAGGCCAGAAGGATGGATCTGATAGTCTGATCTCTGTACAGGCTGTAGGAGTCCCTGACCAAGTGCCTGTGGGAGCTCAACATGGCTTCTTAGAAGAAAAATTTAAATTTAAATGTTTGCAATGGAGGAGTACCCACCTTCCCTCTGGAGCTGTTCCAGGGGCAAATGTCCCTGCATCTTCTTACATCTAATGGAGTTCAGCTTCCAAACATGGGACCACTTTAAACGTTTGGGTGCTAAATCTATCACCAAGTTCTTATTGCCTTGAGCTGCATGGAGACTTTGGATGGTGTCTGACAGGTTCGAAGAGAAACCAGTGGCATGCTTGGCTTATTCTTTCTAGCACTGTTTCTCCTTGGCATCTTGACAGCAGGTGTAAAAAAACACTTCTGTAACTTTACCTGAACTGTGAGGGCTGGAAGGAGACAGCAGTGCTGGCAGCCCTGGGCTGTCAGATGCTGGGGGGGGTCATGGGTCCATCCTGCCCTCCTCTGAACAGCAGGCTCAAACAGCTCTCAGGTGCTCAGCTTTGCAGCAGAGGATGCTGTTTGAGGGAGGAAGACTTTCAGACTGAATGGGAGCAATTCTGGGGGGCAGATCCAGCGACTTGGGGAATAGCATGGGATTAATTCAATTCCTGCAAGTGGGAGCAGCCAGTGTATGTATGGTGAGGTGCATTCTCTGATCTAGGACTGGGAAAGGAGCCAAAGAAATTTCTGGACTGCTTGCGTAGGTAATCGAAATTAGGCCATTTCTGGTGGTTCGCCCAAGGCACTTGGGATGTGGTTTTGTCTTCCTGCACAGCCATGTGAGCAGTCACACAATCCTTGTCCACTTGGCTCCCTAGAATGATGCTGGTAGAAACAAAAGGGGCTTTAGGAGATGGTAAGCAGAGTGGTTTGAAGTCTGGGCAATATCCTGTGCAGAGGGATGGGGAGAAAGGCAGCTTCTGAAGCACTGGCTTCTCAGAGAAGCTGGGTGCCTCCAGACAGAAGACAAGCACTGTGAGGTCCCTTGGGTGGGTGGTAGATCCTGTGCTGTGATCCAGACCTGCCCAGACTTGAGGTGGCTGCTCCTCAGGCTGCACTCCCTGATGTCCCTGTTCTTGCTCTTCCTCTCTTTCCAGGCACACCTTCTGGCAGTATCGCCGTGAGAACCCCCAAACCAAAGTGGGGGAGCCCCCTCCTGATGGGCTGCCAGGCTTCAACAGTGGTGTCCTGCTCCTGAACCTGGAAGCCATGAGGCAATCCAAGCTCTACAACCAGCTGCTAGAGCCCACCATGGTGCAGAAGCTGACAGAGAAGTACCACTTCAAGGGCCACCTTGGGGACCAGGATTTCTTCACTATGGTGGGGATGGAGCACCCAGAGCTTTTCCATGTGCTTGACTGCACGTGGAACCGGCAGCTTTGCACATGGTGGAGAGACCATGGATACAGCGATGTGTTTGACCAGTATTTCCAGTGTGAGGGGGAGGTCAAAATTTACCACGGGAACTGCAACACCCCAATCCCTGAAGACTAAGGCACCCACTGGCCCCAGGAGCAGCTCTGACTGCAGCAAGACCTGCAAAGCCATAATGGCTGCACTAACAGTTCCTCAGGAGGGGTGACCAGCTCTGATCCAGCACATCCCAGGGGGATCTATGGTTCCCAAGAGCATTCAGTGTCCCACTGCCTGTAGCCTCACCCTCCAAGAGGACGGGCAGTTCAGTTGTTGGAACGGGACATCCACAGCCACTTTGTCCAGGGCTCAGCTCCTGGCTCTGAAGTCCATGTTGCCCATCTGTGCCTCAGCTGCTGGGGCATGGGGACAGCTGAGGGGCCATCAGAAACTGCTGCTTTTGCACTTGTCAGGGTCCAGCTCCCTGGGTGCTGTGCAGCTTTGCCTTGCCCGATGGTCAGCAGGAGTCCCCAGCAGGCAGATGGTTTCATTTGTCATTCCTCGATGCCCATTTATGCAGCTCGTACAGAGCATTGGTCTGATCCCTCTGGAGAGCAGACACTGTCCTCAGGTCATCTTCCTTTTGAAGCATTCCAGAAAGGCGAGAGGGCTTTAAAGACTGAAAAGCTGCTTTCAATTGGGTTACTTACAAACAAAAATTGAATGCTAGATGAGCTTTAAAGCCTTTTGTTGGTTCTTCTTAGCAAGAAAAGCTTTACTGCCCTGTGTTGTCCTAGAAGTGTTCAGTGAGTGTGTAGCAATAGGTTCATTTTTCTAGCTTTGCCTTTAACCTTTCATACAAGAATAAAGCTGCAGATGTCAGACACGCTCGACTGTTTTTCTGTGGCACAACTGAAGTCCTGTGCAATAGGAGATTTCCTGCTCTTATCATGATTAAAAAAGATGTGTATCTCCTGGGCAGCTGAATGTGGTGCCCCACATAGCTTATCCCACATCTGTCCCATGTGAGTGATACAAATAAACAAGCTGGATTTTTAAAAGATCATCACCACCGTAGCCAGGGTTGGTTTGGAAGGAGCTGTGAGCTGCCTGTGCTGTGAATGAGTGAGCTTCAGGCTGAGCACGCTGTTCCCTGAATAAATGCTGCCTCGGTGAGCCCGGCTGGTGGGCGAGCTCCTGCACAGGTCTGTGTCACAGACGGGCACAGCTCATTAACCACCTCCAGCCCGTGTGTGCATCTGTGTGATGTGCACATGCAAGAGAGAGGGGTGGCAACCTAATTGTGACTTAACCTAAGAACACAACATATGTGGCAGGAGTGTCCTGGGTTCCTTCTCCTGTGCCCATGAATGAACTTACTGGGGGAGAGGCTCTTGTCCCTTGAACTGATGGGCAGAGGCAGCGGGCTGTGATATGGGCTGTATGCTAAACCCTGCCCTCTCTGATGCGCTGAACCAATCCATTTCCAAACAGCACAAAATCTTGTCTTTTAGTATGTTCTCATCCCCAGGGAAGGCCATGAGGTGATGAAAGGTGAGGGAAAGACACAGTACCCTGCTGTGTTAGACTCACATTTTCACCAAAAAACAAGGTGATCCAGCTGCTGTGCAAGGCAAGGCAGCCAGCCCTGCTGGAGGCTGCAGCCAGGCAGGATCTAGGGCAGGCAATGCACCGTGATGATGCATCCTGAAGAATGAGGAGGGTTACTGGTGCTTACTGGTCAGGGCACACTGGTGGCACCAGTGACACATGGGGCTTCACATGCCAGGGCAGGACCTTGCCATCATCTCGGAAATGGCCCTTCTGGAAATACAGGCCAGGCCGCTTGTGTCACCAGCACTGGGGAGGGGTGGGGTGATGAGCAAACATGGCTTTTACTGGGGACCGAGCAGTTCTGGGGTGGCTGTGGGTGCCAGGGCTGACCCAAAAGCACCACGATGGCTGCCGCAGGGTGACACCTTGGGAGATGGTGCCCTCCCTGTCCCCACAGCCATCCCTGGAGCTGGGCCATGCATTGCGCACCCTCTGCCTGCAGCCAGGAGATGCTCTCCATAGAGATAGGAGCACTTTTCCCTCTCCATGAAGTCCCAGGGTCTGCGTGGGGGAAACACCTACATGTGGCCATTATGACCCCAGGCTGAAAGCTTTTGCTTAGGTATTCTTACTTCCAAAACCAAATTCCTTTCTTTTTTCTTCCTTCCTTTTTTTTTTTTTTTTTTTTGTTTCAAACTCACAGTCCACTGGGAAACTCACTATATTTTTTTATTCTTCAACTAGGAAAAGCGTAGTTAAATGAAACATTCAATTGAGCTTTGCTGGTTTTCCCCAGGCACCTGAGGGAGCCCCGTGGCACAGCTCCCCACGCAGCAGTGCCGGCCCCATCCCGACCCGCGCCGTCCCCGGGGCCGTGACCAAGCACCGCGGGCGGCGAGGTCCGCACCGTGCTATTTATAGAGCCTGCACGTAGCCCGAGCCGTGCTCCCTGTGTAATTATCTCCCCTTCATGCCCTGCTGATTGCAGGCACTAATGAGCTCAGCTGCAGAGGCCGCCGCGGCAGCCTGGGGCTGACTCGTGGGGCTGCCGGCTCAGCCTTTTCGAAGGGTGCGGCCACAGGGTCCGCTTTGGGGCAGAAGCAGAGCTTGCTGTGCATCCCTGAGGGCACCGCCTGCCCAGGAGCCCTCCACACCCACAGGCAGTTCAGGCACTAAGTGCCCAGTTGGCGTGCATTTCCTTCAATTCCTGGAGGAATGCAGATTCTCCTTCCCAGTCCTACTTTGCCCTCCTGCATTTCCTGCTGCAGCACATCCTCAGACGGCTGTTGCTCCATGCACACAAGTTCAAACATGAGCATCCTCTCCTGGTCCCCTGATACTGGCCCAAGGCCACAACAACCAGCACTTAGCAGCTGCCAGCACAATCATGGTGAAATATGCCCAGAAACCATTAAACAGCACCAGTTTGGCACTGGGGATTTGCTGTGGTGACCCTGTGGCAGCAGCACTGGGACTGACAGGCAGCTCCTGGTCTCCAGAGGGCCGGCACCATGTCCTTGGGCCAGTGCTGGTCCCCTGCATAGCAGAGAACATCTGCAGACTCCAGAGCCTGGTTATGGGTTGCTTGGGGCCCCTCTGGAGATGGAGCTGGCTAAAGGCAGCCCTTAGTGGGTGGCAAGTGGGGACATGCTGCTGTGACACACAGCAACGGGGGACACAGCTATGGAGAGCAGGAGACCAGTCCCACCAGCACAGGCTGGTGGCAAGGGATGGGGCACACTGCACCCATGGGAGAGCTGCAGTGGCCCCAGCCAGGGTCTCTGGAAGGATGTAGTAGGCTTTACACTGAGGTTACTCAGCCCAGAGCTCCTCTATCATGGATTCCTGCTCCTTGTCATCTCACCTGATGGCTCACAGCAAAGTGCTGCTTATGTCGAGAGCCCCGTGTTTTTCCAGGGTGGAGAAGGAGATGGGAGAGCAAAGGGATCTGCTTTGTAGAAGATCAGGGTGTGGAAAATAGCTCTGTAGCTTAAGCTTTAGGGGAAAATTCATTTTCTTATATCATTTAGCATTCATGAGAAATTGCACATAGAGAAAACAGTATTCATGATTTTCGGTCCAGCTTTGCTTCCAGCCCTGTGCTGGAGCTGCATGGGATTTTTGCTCTCCTCTCCTGCGTTTCATAACACCATCAGTGTTTATTCTCTTACTCATTTGTACTTCTTTCCCATTTGAAATGATCAATTGTTGGTATAAACTCACCTAGGGAGCAATTACTGTGAGCCTAACCCAAACAGGCTCTGGGGTGCTCCATTAAGCAATATCACCTCCCTCCCTCTCCACTGATCCCAGAGGATACAGTATTTACTTTTCAGCTCTGCTATTCATACCAAGCGCACTTCGGTCAGCGTGCCAAGAATAACACAAAGCCTAACAACAGGCTTCAGCACTAAGATGGAGTTCCTGACTTTACAAACCAAAAAAATAAAAAGCCAACCTATTATTTTGCCTTTGCTGAGAAATGCCTGGCAGCAGCAGAGTAGGCAGGTGCCAGAACCACCTCTCTGCCTTCAGCAGAGCTGTGGGCAGTGTGAAATCTGTCCTGAGGGACACAGAAAAAGGCAAAAAAAAAAAAAAAAAAAAAGAGCAGTAAGCCTGGGACACAGGTCAGCAACTGCCTGCTTTTCCTTCTGATACAGATTTTATTAGGTTGCTGCAATGTTTTGTGAGCTTTTTCTCAAAAAAAGGAGGAAAGAGCCATTTGCAGAGCCATGGAGGGACACGTTCCCCAGCACCTGTGGATATTTCAGCCAGGTTTTCAGTAGCTCTGTCTCTGACCATCATGAGCCTCTGTGGATTTAATTACTAATTGCAAAGAAATTGCTGCCTAGTCCTGTAGCCTTCTCATTGCCAGCAGGGTTTGCTTTGTCCAGTTCTCCTCTGGAAATTATTTATTCACTAATCAGCTGCTAAAAAGGGAAGCACTTAGAGCAAATTACCTTCCTGAGGTATTTCATGAGCATCGGCTGTATTGTACCAAAAGTCTCAGTGTTAATTTAGACAATTTACTTACCTGAAGAAAAAGCTGTAACAAAGCAGTCTGGAGCTGCCAGAATGACCCACAGGTCTGGACCTGCAGGAGGCTTTGGCATTGCCCACCAGTGAGGGGGATGCTCAGCAGTTTGTGGAGTGCTCCTGAGAGTCAGATGTCTTTTTCCTGGGGCAGATGTGGCAGGTAGAAAACCATGGCCAGGGGTTCCAGCTTCTCTCAGAACAGATGGGCACCTCTGAGCTCTTTCTCCTGGCTTATTCCTGATGGATTTGGCACCATGCAGCCCTGGCAGGGTGCTTGTCCCTGTGTCAGCCTTCACCAGCACAGCTCCAGTGCCAGCTCCTCCTCCTGCTCCTGTTCAGCCATCCTTTAGCATCAATTTGTGACCCAGCTGGGGACAATCCCAAAGCTGTGCAAGCCACAGGCTGCCAGCAGAGCCCTGTTCTCAGAAGGCACTGCATGAACTGTCTCCATTTATAACTGACAGACCTCACACTCTTAGTGCACTTTGCAGCTGTTGCAATGTTTGGGGCCTTTGTCACAACACATCCCCTCCTTGGAGCTGGTCAGGATAAACAGACACTTTCAGGTCCAAAGGACAGTATCAGTTTAGGGAATAAATCCATTGTGGATGCCCTGTGGCACATGGGGCTCTAGGCAGTGTGTCAGAAAGAAAAAGTGTTATTTTTTTTCCTGCATGCTTTTTCCTTTCAAACTCATTTCTTTTCTATGCTGGAGGCCTTCTCTGGCTACCTTGGGAACACAGCAAAGACGTCTCCTTCCAGCATAATCTGCTGAGCTCAAGGGAGAGGGGAGTTTTATATGGAATGCTTAGAAACACCAACAGCAGTAGGGAAAAAAATAAATGGGCATGTGAGATTAGGCCCCTTAGATATGGAATGGGGGCATGGAGAGCTGGCCAGGTAAAGGATGCTCAGCTGAGCTGACAGGCATTATGGTCCTGCAAGAAAAACCATTATCTGGAAAATAGGGTATAATGGTGACATGGCAGAACCTGCCACTGATGCTGTTCAGGAGAGGGATCTGTAGAGCCAGTGTGAAGAACTGCAGAAACTGTGGCTGATATGGAGCAGTAAGTGATAAAATGGGAACAAAATTCATCACTGTTGGATGCTAGGTAGTGCAGATATAGAAGGACATAACCCAAGGGTACAGGGAAGAGCTGTGGAGAGCAGGAAGGTGATCTGGAAGGCAGCACGTCCCCCAGTTCCTCTCCTTGCTGAAGCCAAGCACCCACCTTGGGGGGGGGGGACCAGGATGGGATCTCCCTCCTTGCTGCCCATGCCAAGCTGTGTCCCAGTGAGCTCACCAGGAGCATCTCACCAGCAGCTCACCAGCAGCTGTTCTGTGGGCACAGGGCAGGAGAACCACTGGTGCAGAGCAGGCAGGTGGGCTACATGGCCAAAATGCCAGGCTGTGCTCGGCCTGACTCTGTATCCTGCAGGCTGCACTTGCAAAGCCACAGCTCTGGCCTTGAAAGCACCCTTGGTCTGTGCTCCATCAGCCCCTGGAGCTGGCACAGGGGCTGTGCTGGGCAGAGTGCTGGGCACCAGCTCTGGAGAACCATCCCCAGGGATTAAAGCAGCCTTCAGGTTATGGGCAAGGATGGTGCAGCTGAGGAGAATCAGCAATGTTCACAGCCTTTCCTGGGAACAAACGAAATCTCTGCAGGATCTGTGCTCAGTGCTTTGAGGAACTCAGTGCTATAGAAAAGCAAAGATGTCCAGCAGCAATTTTTGTTCAGTAATTGGAAAAGATGTAAAGATATCCTGGCATTGTAAACCTCTGTGGACAGGGACCAGCAGTGCCTGGAGTCCAACAGGGCTGGAGTGTATTCCAGTTAAATAATGGGAATTCGCTGTAACGCCTATGCGGAAGGCAAGGAAAATGCCAGTCCTGTGCCAGTGTCAAAGGGGAAGACTGGCAACCCCAAGCTAGCAGCTTGATTCACCAAATTAGGCAAAAGGATGGGAAAACTGGTGTAAGATCTGCCAGATAGTGAATTTTCCAGATCAAAAAGATTCTACCTGGAAAAGATCTAGAAGAAAATTCCATATGGTGGAAAAGAAACTGGAGGCCAGTACATCATGCCTGTGCTGACACCCCAGTGTTTCACATTTTTAAAGCAGCCAACATTGCAAAAATAGGAAATACAAGAAGTCAGCACTATTAAAGCAAATGTAATGAAATATCTCATCATGAGTCATTTACTTTTAAACCTTAAAAATTTTTCAGCAGATGCCACTAAATTTCTTTCACCAGTCATTGCTCTGGAGAAGTTTTACCAGCAAATAACAAAGAGGTTATAAAATGCAGTGTTTCATCATCTCCTTCCCTGAAGAGCTGTATGTAATAGGTTTCATTATCAAATAATCATAATAAGGGAAGCTTTTAAATAATGCTGGGCTGAGTAGTGTGTGCCAAGACAGTCATACATTTGTCATAAAAACACAGTACCAGGTTCTTAATGAATTAATGTGTCTGCTGGATTTGGGCTGGTAGCATCACATACAAATCCTGAAAAATGACTCTCTGGTCTCCAGTATGAAGTTACTGGTGTTTGCAGTTCTGCAGCTCCTCCTGCCCATGGGGTTCTGCAGCCTGTACTCAGCCAAACCTCCCTGCAAAGGGACCACATTGTCCTGATTCTAGAAGCTAGAAAGAAGCAGAGGCTGAGTAACCACTGTCCAACATGGGGCCTAGAGGTATTTCAAGATTTTTCTGGCTGTCCTTTCAGCTTCCAGTCCCAAAAGTCCCAGACTAGAGGTCATGGGAGGCTGATCTGGAGCCAGGTGCCCAGAGGTGATATGAATATTTTTTCCTGTTTCATTTCCATATCCCCCACAGGGGAGTGATGCCCACCCTGCTCCGGTGGTATGCAGGAACTCAGAGCATCCCATGCAGACTGGGAAGGACGTGGTGCAGGATGTTGGGAACATGCCTGTAACAGCACCTGGGTGCACATGGGTGCTCAGAGTGGCATGGGAGGGTGGCCGAGCATGTTTGGGGGAGACCTCCTGCAGCCATAATTCCTCCTGGAGGAGCAGCAACACTAGAAAGCAACGTCACCCTGTCCTCAAAGTCACATCTAGGACAGGACATGAAGTGCCACCGTGCTCAGCAGAGCAGGAGGGTTGTGGGCAGGCATGAATAAAATATAATGGTCTGGGCTACATTTACTCTTCTCAAAATAACTTTGCTTTTTGTGGCTCCATTGTCAGGAAGCCACAATTGATACTGTCTGAGTGCTCGAGCCCTTTATAGTTGCTTGTAGAATAGCAACGTTCTGGTCGTGTCAGAGCAGGCGTGGGCCTGACCAAAGCTAAATCAGTGCTGTGGCCAGCAGCAGGGCTGGGCTGAAGGAGGGGATGCTTGTGACTGTCCCACACAGGCCCAGGGAAGGCATTTGTCTCATGGGGCCCACACTGCAGACACCCTCTGCAGCTGTCAGCTGTGGGAGGGCACCGGGATGCTTGTGACATCCTGGGCTCCCAGTGTTGCCCCCAGAGCTGCCCACCAGTCCATGGTACATGCTCTGGGCTTCAGGGTTCCTCCTACAGACCATCTGGTCTCAGACTGTAAAACACAGTAAAGTGCACACTAATTTCTCCAAATTCCAGATGTGGAGAGAACAGCTGAACCCACTCATTTTGCTTGCAGAAGCTCCCTGGGAGTGGCATGATGCTGTGAAGGGGGTCCCCTGGCAGAGTGCTGTGCTCTACTCTTGTCCAGTTTTAGTTAAGAGCCAAGTTTTCTTTTCTTTTTCTAATTTCTCCCTTAGATGTCACGCTCTTTTGCATAAGGAAGATCAAACTGTGGTATTTTTAATCATCCTTGTAAAAAAATACATGGTGCATTGTGGGGAAAGCTGAGTCATGTATAGCCAAGAGGCTCAGCTTGGCAGGGCAGGATGCAGGTGCTGGCCCCAGGAGAGGGGAGCCTTTGCCCTGGGACACCTGCTTTGGATGGTACAAACAGAGCTGCAGCACCAGGTGAGATAGCACTGATGCTGAAATGATGAATTGTGCTGAAAAAGACAAATGGGTGAAGGATGAGGAGCTCGTGGTGCACAGATCCACTGCCAAGGTGGCATGCACAGAGCTCAGCAGCAGTGGGCTGGGAGCAGTGGGCACTGAAGGGAGGAGCTGCTGCCCCACACCCACGTGAACCTCCCTGGGGCAGGGGCACAAGAGCTGCACCTGCCTCGTTGGCTTTGGAGCTGTGTTGAGCTCCAATGGGTGAATGGGTGGTGCCAAAGGCTGCTTTGCTTCCACCACCCAGCCTCTGGAGTGTGCCCAGCACAGGGGCTGGGCAGCAGCACCAGCAGGATTCCAGCATTGGCAGCTTCTCTGCCCAGTCTCACCATCCCTGCCCTTTGACACAAGGAAATGTCTGAGCTGGGAATCATGCCCAGGTCGTTGCAGATGGCAAAGCTCACAGATAATTGGCTTGTCAGGGCACGCCTCTGCCTTTCCATGCTCTCAGAGCTGAAAAAATGAATTCTCCCCTGTAATCCCAACATTCTTTTTGATGATGAGAAAAGACAATTGAAAAGTTTTGTTGCATAACCTTCAGGATCAAATGATGATTTATTCAGAATGTGCTTTGTGGTGTTACATGGTATACAGGCTCAGCAATTACCTGGAAGCAAATATTCTTCCTCATTTTCTGTGAGTGTGTCATTAGGATAGCATCTCACCAGTTGAACATTATCATTATCAGCTGCAAATATTGCTGAAGTTCAAACTATTTGCTTGTAGTTTACCTTTTATATTATCAAATATTGCTAATTCAGTTTCATCGCTGCCTTGGAAATAATCAGGAGATGTTTTTTTCTCCTTGTGAATTGCTGTAACAAACAAGCATTGGAAATATGTGGTTATTTCTACAGCTGGAAGTATCAATGGCAAGGAAAATGCCCCTTTCAAGCAAATCTTTAATAGTTTATTTTCTGGATGAAAGAAGATCTAAGGTATTGTATCCAATGCACGTAGCTTCTGTCTGCTGCTCATCTCTGGTGTCTCCTACAACCTTCAGAGAGCTCAGAGCCACCAGCAGCTGTACCCAACACTGCTACAAAACCAGGCTTCCAGTTACCTTCCAGCCCCTGGACAAACCTCTGCAACAATTTGGGGGAGGGGGATTTGGTGGAGACAGATACATGGGTTTTTTTCCACAGTTATGGATAAACATCAATCTTTGCCATTACATTTCCCTGTTCAATGTAGCAGGAAAACTGCCAGCAGGGTCTGTGCTGGGCTCGTGTGCAAGGGTTTGGGTTTCCCAACACTCACACTGAGTGCAAGGTCTCCAGTGCTGTTTGGGATGGCTCTCCTGCAGTTCCTCTGTTTGCACCAGTTTTGTTCTCAGTCAAACAAAGCAAATTACAGAGGAGGGGTCCTGTCCCATTTTCATTCTTTTGCCTGTGGCTGGAATGGAGTAGGAAAGGCTGTGGAGCTGCAATTTCCCACTGCAGGACAGAAATGTGGGTCACAGCTGTCCCATACCCCTTGTAAACAACCAGAGGGTGTTTTACTGGTTTAGGAGAAAATTTGGTCTCAGGACTCTTAGCACATTCCCAGCCCTCTCTGGAGCCTGTGAGACCTCTCTGAGCACTGCTGTTAGAAAAAGGAGCAAGTAGGCTCCTGGTTCCCAGGAACAGCTTGTGGGAAGGCCCATGATGCCCCTCTGGCTTGGGGCTGGTTCTTGCTGGGGAATGCTGCAAACCAGGATGAGAACATGCTGGGGAGGTCCTCAGGAGCTCCTGGAGCTGGGCTTCTCAGGGTTCTGTGGATGAGGATGGAGGGAAGCATCACCCCTTATTAAGGACCCCCACGTGCTCCCCTCTGGGTTGCTTGGGTTTTAGCCTCTGGGAACAGCACATCATGTTCCACAGAGTACAGTGGGCCAGCAAAACTCCTTCCCTGGCTGATCTGGAAACGGTAATTTTCTATCAACATGAGATTTGTATGTGTGGGAGAGCGTTGCATGATCTGTGTTTGATGGGGAAAAATGCTTTCAGATAGGTCAGAGATCTTTGCTCACAGGCATTTGATAGAAATAAAGATTGAGGAGAGCAGTATGAAGAGTGATAAATGTTTCTCACAGAAAGAACGGTTAATCTTGGAGGCTTCAGCTATTTTTCTTCTTTCAGACTGATGCCAGGTGAAATACCTGCCAATAATCTTGTCGTTAAAGCCTTGAGAGCCTGAGAGGAAACTCAAAACTTGCTGCTGATTGTAATAAGTCTAGTAAACATTTTCAGCTCTGAAGAAACATTTCCTATGTGTGTTGCATGGAAGGCTTTGCATCAAGAGTCTGTGACTATAAATCAAAATGCAAAATAAATCAAGAAGTGATGCTTTAGTCTGCCTGGCAAGGTGAAAGCCCTAAACATTGGCCATTCCTTGCTCCCAGACCTTGCTGTAGCCAGGGCTCCTCTTCTCCACTGTTTATTCCACACTAGGAGAACATCAGCTGGGCTTTCTGAATGGATTTACGTTCATACCTGGTGAACCTCTGCCTCCAAAGGAAAAGCAATATCTGCTATCAGCTTATGCACTTGCCAGGAGGAGGCAGGAGTTACCTCCAGTCTTTATGGGCCATGCTCATAATCCAAGAGGCTTCTTTGAAGATATGGTGGGGCAGAGGCTTTTTGC
This sequence comes from Lanius collurio, assembly GCA_020086605.1. Classification (NCBI taxonomy): domain Eukaryota; kingdom Metazoa; phylum Chordata; class Aves; order Passeriformes; family Laniidae; genus Lanius; species Lanius collurio. The sequence continues at coordinate 12,935,280 of JACBWW010000018.1, forward strand.
ACACTGAGCATTAAAAGGTAGTGTCAGCTTTCACAGTAATTCAATACTGGCATTCCTTCCTGCCTAACCCTTGCTTCCAAGGGGCATCTTTCATCTTTCTTGGAGGCTTATCTTTAGCAGACATCATAAACAAAAGCCTTTAAACACCTTCACCATCTCTCACAGACTGGCTTCATTCAACACCTGGCCAAAAATGTCAGATGTCCCTTTTGTCTGGGTGAGGGAACATTTGTCTGAGGGGAACAAGTATCTGAGGGAGGGCCAGTGCATGCAAGTGTGAATTTGTACATGGATGTGTGGGTACGTGAGGTTCTTCACGCCACCCTCTCCAGCCTCTGAATCCTGGGCAGTGTCCCCAGGAGGGTGAGATGGTGCTTTTCCTGACACACAGGCACATGGGGCTGTGCTGCAGACCAGGAGCATGGATGTTTGCTTGGTGTTTTGCTGGGATAAGCTGAGGCAGGAACAGAACAGAACAGAGATGCAGGTGATTTGGGGGAAAAAAAATAAGAAAGACATTAAAACTGAGGAGGGAGGTGCTGGTGGTTACTAAGCACAGAGCAAATGGTAGCTCACCATGCAGCTGTGGCCCAGCTGTCTTAGTGCACCTTTGAGGAACTCTTTGGATATTGTAGTCTGTGTTTGCCTCCAGCATGTGAGGTGCTGATTCGAGGTGAGATGCAGATGGACATTTGGCTGTGTTTTTTCAAAACCAGTGGAGTATAAAAGGGAGCCATGCTTTAGCAGCAGGGTTTTTCCAGCCCTGGCACTGGTGGAACCCCTTCTCCCCAAGTCCACGCCCTGAACCAAGGTGCCCTGACCTCCCTCTTCCCGGAGAACAGCCACTCTGACCTCTGTTCTGGGCCCTTCCTGGCAATTAGCAACCTGCCAAGCTAATCAACACCTCCCGGCAGAGCACTGCCACAGCCAGGAAGAATGACTGTGTGCTTGATCCGGTGCTGGGAAGCACCACGAGGTCCAGCCAAGTGGGCACCTTGCAGAGTAGGCTCCCTGCCTTCTGGAGGGTGATGTCCCAAGTCCTCTGAGAGCAGTGGCCCTAGGGAAGGAGGCCCTCGTGGTCTGCAGCACACTTGCTTCTAGCAGCTTACACTCTGGGGAGCAGGGAGCAGGATTACTACATGGCTTCCAAGAAGTAATAAACAGCCATGAACAGGTCTTGCATAATGCCACAGTGATTTCCAGTGCTGCTGAGCTCCTCTGTTGGGAAGAGAAGTCACTGAAACTGGGAAGTGGGCCAGTCTGTGCCCTGTTGCTCATGGAGCACAAAGCTCTCTGCCCTTTGAATTTCAAAATACTCACAGCACCCTCGTGCTCCCTCAGGATCATCCACACCTTCATGCCTGTCAGTGCTGCTCTTGGCTTGTGCTGGAGAGGGACATGTTGAGACAGGAGAGGTCCCTCTGCCCCTGCTTTGTTGTCCCACTGGCTACCTGCTGTGGGCACCTTCTAGCCACATGCTGCCCTGCATCTTCTGCAAAACCCACTGCTCAGCTGATATTCCCAAGGTGGCAAATAAACGCCCTGTGTTCCCTGGGCTGGTGTGTGGCTTCACTCTCTTTGCTTTGCCTGTCTGCCTGTGGCTCACAGCTGGGAGGTGCCTCAGCCCCAGCTGGCTCCCTTGGTGGGACGCTGGGGAGGTTTGCCAGCTGGGAGTGCCCAGTCTCTGGCTGGACAGGGATGCAGGGGATGCTGTGGGCTCGCTGCAGCCACAGAGCTTGCCTGGGGACTAGTCACAGCCAGCAGCAGCCCATGGATCAATATCTGGGATTGTCATAATAAGCATAGCATGGCAGGCTTGTGACATCTGCATTAAGGTGAGTGATCATTGCTGCACCACTGCTGGATGGTTTGCAGCAGCACTGAACCACCAGGGCACATCTCTGAGTCACAGGGAAGAGGCAGAGGGCTGTTTAGGAGGGGTGTGCTGAGACTGGGGCAGGAGGGGGAAAAACCAGGAAAGGCAGCTGCCTGCTGGGAGGGATTCGATGCAGCTCTGAATGCTCTGAATGCAGGGCAGCAATTACAGGCAGCCCACCCTGCCAAGAAATGCTTATTGGGAAAACTGAGGGGAGAAAGAGGAGCATGAATTAAATAACTGCCCAGCAATTAATTTCTGAGCACTACCTCTGCTGCTGAAGGACTCTTGCTCTATTCTCACAGGCTGGACGCAGGGGCCAGCACAGTCTGTGCCCAGCTCCTTCGGCATCACACCCAGGTACTTCTGAGTGATTTACAAGGAACTGTCACATCACCAGTGAGAGAAACTACCCAACATGATGTTCCACCATGCTCCTTAGGGTGAGCTCTGAGTAATTACTTCAATTACACTCCAAATTACAGAGAAGCCAGTGGCCTCCACATGAGGACAGATTGCAGAATCCATCTTTAATCGTCGCTCAGGTTGTGCTCTGCTGCCTCCCACTTGAAGTATATGTTCATTTCCCTTGTAGATCTGTAATCACACTGCTTATCATCACCCTTTTATCCACTCCTCTATTTCAAGTATGCATGTCAAAAAAGACAGTATATTAATCAGCCAAACTTTCTTCACTGCTCCTTGTCAGCAGCAAACTGTCTTCTAAAATGGAACAACCAGTTGTCTTCACCTGGAATTGCCTAGGAGAGGTGTCCATCAAAACCCAGTAAGTGACAAGCCCATGAGGAGCATGACTTGTTGCTCCAAGTAAATGATGAAGGACAGGGCTTAGCTAGGCAAGGAGAGGCCAGCTGTAAATCCAGATCCCTCCCTGAGACTGTTGTTATGCTGAGCCTCCCCACACCTTGGTCACAGCATTGCCAGGGATGGGGAACTCACCGCAGGCTTTGACTGGGTGTTTCAGAGGATGCTCACACACTGAATCTGTGCCTTATTTCTAACCACAGCCTTCTCTTATCCCTGTCTGCCAAACAGAGGCACTGCCAAACATTTAATCACATCAAAAAGAGCTTTAATAAGCTGGGATCAAGTTAGCCCTTTAACCTCTATTTCTGGCCTGCATTGATGGTGTCCCAGGAATTTCTCTCCAATAAAAGTCTGTCTTCTGAGCCCTTTGTTGCTCCTTCGCTTCTTCTTTGGGCTTTTTCCAGTTTCTCTGCCTCCTGAGATGCTGACCTTGCACTGGGCCTGGCTCTCTCAGGGAGGCTGCAGATGTCTCCTGGACAGCTCTGCTCAGCCCCTTCCCTACCAAGGCATCATTTTTTGAGGGGGGATTGTCCCCCAGCCACCCGGGGTGCAGCCCCTGTGCCCTGGTGCCAGGTGCTGTGCTGTCAGAATAGCCTGCTCCTGGTACCTGTGCCAGCATCCCTTCACCAGAGCCTGGGCAGCTCCCACCTTCTCTGGGAAACCGAGAAGGTGTTAAATAATGGAGGGCTAAGAATTAATCCCTGATGGAGGCCCCCAGAACAGCGGGCTGAGCAGCAGTGCCGTGTTTGCAGCAGGCCCGGGGAGCTCCGGAGTGTCTGGATTTCCAATGCAGTTACTCCATGCGTTCGCTCCAAGCAGCTGGAGTTGCCAACAGCCTTACGCAAGCCACTTATATCAGCGCCATCACCAGTGTGACTGATAGGGACAATCTCAAGAACAGAGATATGCCAAGATCTCTTTTTCATAAAATGGTGCTAATTGACACTAATGATAATTCCCTGTTTCAAACCTTTATCAACCAAATCCGGTCAGGGCCGTTTCGCCCCTCGGCACAGGGCTGATGTCAGCTGGAGCGGCCTGGGACATCCTGTTTACTCCATGGAGGTACGGGCAGTGTGCCAGCACTGGGACCCCGGGGGAAGTCCCAGGGACCCACAGGAGCTAATTAGATGCTCCTTCCCTGCTCCTTTTTATGCTTGCTGATGTGTCAGACCTGTAGATTCAAAAATCTAACCCTGGTAGCTATTGTTTAACATCTTCCTGAAGCCCTTGTAAGATGGAAAGTGTTTTATTGTGATTATATTTTATTTTATAACATGCTGTATTGTTTGGCTTTTGCCTCCCAAACACTGAATAGAAATATTTATCAAATACCTCTCCTTTTCTGGGTTGCTGCCTACATGATTTGTCACCCTCTGCCTTTCTGGTCTGGGCAGAGATTTCTCCTTGTGCTCACTGCTTGCTTCAACACTAGTGATGTTCATGCAGTGGGCCGCAGACTTATGCTTTTTATTCTGGTCTTTATTTTTGCAACTGCCTTTACCCTGAGGTGTGCAGACCTGTACCTTATTCTGGCCACAGTTGTGGGGGTTAGGCAGACATGTGCTGAGACAGTTCTTGGCCTCTGCTCTGGGGTGTCTATTTGCACACCCTGTTCTGAGTCAATGATTTCCAGATTTCCAACCCACTGGCTGCTCTGGTGGGCTGTGGTGCTGTCCTGCTCTGCGTGTGCATGGACCAGGAGGTGCTGCTCCCCTTGGGCTCTGCAGCCATCGCACCTAGGCAGAGCAGATGTGGAGGTGGGTGGCTGGGCAGGTTCCTGCAGGGTGGGTGGAATGGCTGCCTTTCATCCCAGGAAGGGCAGATAAGCCTTTTGTGCTACCCCCACACATGATTTACAGCACAGGAGCCAACACCCAAAGCACAGAGGAGGGCTCCTCTGGAGTGGGAATGCAGGCACCCTACAGGGCACTGCTCCAAAGGAGCAGGCCCATGAGGCAAGTGGCTCCTTACTGCTGTGCTGTGCAGGGATGGGGTCCCTCCATGCACCCCTCTCTGGCAGCACAATGGCTCTGCTGCTGGGATTTTACACAGAAAATATGTTTGGTTCCAATAGCAATAAGAAAATACAAAGAAACCTACTTTTGAAGGTGTGTACAGCTCCCTCTTTCCCAAAAGAAGCACAGCTGGACCAGGTTGGTGATCGCCTACATGGGCTGTGGCAGAGCAGAGGACTCTCCCACATTCAGCATCTAGGAAGGGTCCTGCCCCTGCTGCAGGAAACAGGTGCTGTATCCTGAATATCTCTGGTGCTGGAGTGCTGGATGCACACGTGTGCATGGCCAAAGCTGAGGCTGGCAGGTGAGCAGCATCTCCCACTGCTGTGCTGGAATCCTGATGGTGGCTCCCAGTAATTACCCTTCCCAAGGGCTCCCAAGCTAGCATGTGCCCCTGTCATCACAGCAGGCAGGCCGGATACAGGTAGCAATTAATTTCTTCTCTACAAATTATCAAATTACAAACTTGCTTTTTAATTGTACACTCTTTGAAGTAGGTCACTGTGTGGCTGGGACATATTTCTGCCTGTAGATCACCCAAGAACTGGGTGGCAGCTATTTTAGGTGTCTGGGAATGATGAAGTCTCCAGCCGGACTAAGTGGAAGCACTTCTGGGCTGTGACCCGGCTCCAGTCCCTCGAACCTGCCCTGCCTGGCCACCCTCTCCCCAAAAATGCATGGGTTGCTCTGCAACCCAAATCCCTCTTTCCAGTTCCTGAGCAGAGCCACATGCAAAAGCAGAGCCTGGTGCAACCCAAGGGCTGCACATGCACAGAGTGGGGACCAAATTGTGTGGTAGCCCCCGAGCTATGTGTCCAGCATCACTTGGTTCCCAGCTTGCTGCCCCACACCCCAAAAAGGCTCGCTACCCATCCCAGCCCCGAGGCATTTTCTGCAGGGATGAGAGCTCGTGTACCTGGTTTACTGTCATCACTCTGTGACTGCACAGGGACTGACTCAGTCATAAGAAGGGGGAAGGAAATAGGAAGATGACCACGGGAAGGACAACGTCCCAGAGCACAGGGCACTGCTCCCCAGCCACTGCCTTGCACCCACACCCCGGGAAGATGCAATGATAGGTGACTGTAGGTGTGAGCAGCACAAAAAGGCTTAACAGAGGTATGATGGAAGGCTGATTCACCTGGTATAGGGGCTCCTCACAGCTGCATATCAGCTGCCACCTCGGAAGGACAGCTGCTTAAGATTCACAAGTCTCCTGTCACCCAGTCCAACCCTATGGCACCCTATGGCACAACATACCTGAACATCGCCCTCACTGGCTTTTGTTACTGGCCATCCACTGGCTTCATGTACCCAACTGCTTCTGGTCAGGCTATTTAGGTGGTTGCAGGTATTTAGGCGGTTTAGGTGGATACAGGCAGGTATAGGTACTCCTCTGCTCATGGTGGGGGACTAGTTCTTCCTTACACTTGAGACCTGCAGCAGCAGTTGGTTCCCTTGGTTCACGGTAAGGTTATCAGTGTTTGCTCTATCTCACTGTAGAAAAACTGCTAATGTTGTTCAAGTGACTTTTGTTTGGTGTCACATTTTAGCCATGAGGTGCTATTTGGTCCCTTTGAGTAGTGAGGGAGGGTTCATTTCTCCCTCTAACAAGTCTGTGTACACCAGCTTTACCTGGAATGTCTTATCCTTCATACTCTTCCCTTTGAAGTCTTGTTTTGTTGGTCAGGCAGCTTTCCCCCATTTTTTTGTGCCAGGAGTCTGCCCTGGGCCTGGACCAGGTCACTGGGGAGGGGGTGCTGGGTAATGTTGTTGTTCTTGGAGATCTCTGAAACTCAGATGTCTTGATCCTGTATTTGCAATAGTCTTGATAGGAGCAGAAGGTTGGACCAGAGACCTCCAGAGGTCTTTTCTAACCTTTATTTTGTTTTTCTCTGGGTGCTGTGTCTAGCATAGAACAGTGATGTATCAATGCCTCATAATTGTAGGGTGGTCTGCTTGCTTCCATCAGCTGTGGTCCTTAGGTCACGTCTTCAGCCATTGCTTCCCTGTACTGAGTCTCATAATTCACAGCACTTGTGCCCTCAGGTCCCAGCCTGCCCTTGTGCTCACAGTTTCAAGGTGTATTTGGGGCTGGGTGACTCAGATCACTGGCACTAGCAGCGTGTGCTCCTTGCTGTTTATGGCACTATCAGCTTGTGTCATCTGCTTGTCTTACCAGGAAAAACTTTTCTAGTCATTTAGTTAATTCGTTAAAGTATTAAATTATGCAACACCAAGTCTTGATCCCCTTGGAGCTGCTTGTAATAGCCAAATGGCATCTCTAATTCCCTCTTGCCCTTCAGACTTGGTCAAAGCATCTGTTTGTATGCATTGTTTTTAACTCATGTCAGGTGGCATTAAAAACCCTTGAGGAAACTGGATTGCAAGGCATCAGCCCAGCCTGTCAGGCAGGACAAGCTGTAGTCTTCTCCAGAAAAGAAGGACAACAGCTCTGTTTTCCAGACCTCCCTGTCTCAACAGTAAGGTGCTTAACTGTGTACTTGAGTGCCTTGGCTGTTTGGCTATTGGGGGGATTAGGGCTATTGGAATATTTCTTGCCCTGTGACCCTTCCAGCTGAGGCCTCATGCTCTGCCCATTGCTGAATTTGCAGCCATCCTTCCCACAGCTTCTGGGATACCACACTGCATTGGCTCCTGCACTGAACAGGCTTCGACTCAGCAAAATCCAGTGGCAATCACTAAAAACATTAATGGGACAAGGAAGTTCCCTCTGGGAACAGCAAGGATTGGGGTAGGCAGTGGTTATTAGGCTGTTCTGAGGCTCACCAACGATGAACATACACAGGGCCCACTGTGGCACTGGAGAAATGTCATGAGCAGTGACTGTCCACAGCACCTCTGCTCTGGCCTAGGCGTGGCCAGTATCCCCTTCCTGATGGTCCTGTAGCTGGTCATGCTTTGCTTGGGTGAAGGCTGGAGGCTCCAGGGATGGAGCAGTGTCATAATTCCTGGGGTAGTAGACTCATTTCCAGGTTAAACAGCTGGGTGGGTTGGTACAGGATTTACTGCTGTGCTTGCAAAACTCCTCACCCCAGCAGGGTGGTGAAGCCTGCCACTCTGGCATGGGGGAGGATGAAGGCTGGAGCTGCCCATCCTGGCACTGGTGGGATGTGAGAGGCAGCTGCTAGGGTGAGGGGAGTTGTTGGATGCCAGTGAAATCCCACATGCCAAGGACAGGGAGCTGCAGCCCAGACTGCACTGGGAGTGCAAAGACGGGGCTCAAGGCAGTCCTGGTCCTGGCACAGGCTGAGCCTCATTCTCCTGGTGAGGGGAGGAGGAGGAAGCACAGCACACGTGAAGCTTATCCTGTGGGAGGTGTGGAGCTACCCTGGGGGTGCTGGCACTTGGAGCTTCTGCTTGCATTAGCACCTTCTGGGAAATAAGCCCTTGCACCACAGGTCCTGCTGTTCTGCACTGATGTTTTCTGACCAGTTTAGTCTGCCTGTGGCTGTGAGTGTGTAACCCTGCTCTGCAAGGGTGCTTGTCCAGCAAACACTGGCTTGCTTGGTTCTACAGCCCACCCTGCAGGTACTGCCAGTGAGGCTGGCAGTGGTGGGGAGGATTTCACCCATTCATGGCTGCCCTTTTCTTGTGCCTTTGATCAGCATAAAAGGAAGCACTGGAAAAGGAGCAGGCTGTCTGGGGAGAGCTCTGCAGATGTACTGGGGTCCTTTCCAACACCCTGTAGTTAGAGCAATGTGCACATGCATGGTGCAGGCAGGTGCCACCTCTGTACTCATAGGTCAGACTTGCTTGTGCAACTCCTTTTGATTGTGTGCTCAAGGATAGGGTGTCTCAGACTGTTCTGAACTCTAAAAGCTTTTTCTAAAGTAGTGGCTGTTTGTGGGGTTGTACTTCATGTCTCTCCTCTCTGGCAGCTCAAATACCCAGAAGAATAAGCTGCACAAGGACGGCCTCAATCTCGATGTAACATGATAAATTATGTAACACAATGTCACAATTATGTATTTCTGAAAGAGAAGTAGGGCAGGGAGCTGCCAGAGACGGCTCCACTCTCTGGTGAGCAGCACCCACGAGCTGCTGCTGAATGAACCGTGAGCTGGTGGGGTCACCTCCCTCCACATCCTTAATGCCACAGTTCACTGCAGAATTGGTAGGAGCCTTTAAGACCCATTTTTTATTCCTTCAGAGGCATCGTGTGTGTATAAAACCTAACAAAGGGAACAAGCTTGTGCAGCCAGCAGCACATTGCTTGATGCTTGCACAGCCTCTTGGCAGCTCTCAGCAAATCGTTTAACCAGGGCCCTGTGCTGGGTCAGGTCAGAGCTTCCTGAATCCTCCAACCTCTGCATTTGCAGAGCCTGTCTTTGTAATTTCTGTACCAATACACTCATGCTTCATCTTCCTCACTGCACTGGAGAAGAGTAAATACACTGTGATCTTTGCAGAGCTTGTCAGAAGTGGGCAGGGAAAGGCAGAGACTGAACGGAGTCGATTGGTTTCAGCAATCCAGAGCCCGCAGGAAGAGTCAGCAGCCTGTGTTTCATCTCCGCTTCCTCTGCTCCAAACACAGATGGGAAAAACAGGAGGGGGAGGGAGGAGAGGCAAAGATAAAGTGAGAGACAGAAGGAGCGAGATCTGGTACTGCAGTAACAGTGTTGTTGGAGCGAGCTAAATATTTTAGAGCAAAACACTGCTTTGAAATTTTTGGGCGCGCTGTGCTGAATGTCTTAAACTGAGGGACTGGAGTCAGTTGCAAATTAAATAACTAAAATGTTTCTTTTTCTTCATCTTAGAGTAAGGAATGAGTTCCCTGGCTGGTGGTGGGCTGGCAGGAAGGCTGTGCTGCTGTGGGTGGGTGCCTGGGTAGCAGTAGAGGTGCCAGATAGCTGTGTGAAGGTGTCTGGAAGAACATGGAGCCCAGAGCACACTGCAGCTGCCTGGTGTCCCTGCCAGTAGTGACATCCCCCATGGCCTGTGTGTCTGTGTAATGGACCACAGAAAGTGCACCACACAGAAGTATCTGAGGTGAGAAAGAAACCAGTAACCTGCACTGGTATTCTCACCTCAGTCAGGGAACTGAATTTCCTCTCCTCATTCCCAAAGAGCAGAGAAATTCTTTTCCAGCAACTCTGATCTGGGCTCTTCTTTTGGACTCGCCCAGGCCATTCAGATCCATGCCACTGTCCCTGGGAGCTGAGATCTGGGCCATGCATATGTGTATGGGGCAGGAGGAGCAGCACTGAGCACAGCACACAAGCACACACACCATCATATGCCTCCCCCATGTCTGGAGTGGAGGAAATCCTGCTGGAGCTCACCGGAAGCAGAGGGGAATGACCCAGGCCTCCAGCAGACATGACCTGTTCCCATCCCACAGAGGGGCCCAGGGCTGTGCCATGCACATGGGCATCTGTGTGATGCCTGTGGAAGAGCGGGGGGCACTCATGCATGTGGGTATTGTAGGATCAAGTTTTGTGAGCATTCATTCGGGGGGAAGAACTTGAGCCATGCTGCGACTTTTCTGACTCCTCCAAAGGCTGTTGACGTCCTCCAGGTAAAGCAAGAAGGCAGGATGTGACAGTTGCAATGTAAGACTGCTGCAGGAGGAGGCAGCTGCTTTCAAAAATAACCTTTGCAAGGTCATCCCTGAGCAAGGGGGAGCAGCAGTGGTGGGCTTGAGCACTTTTCTGCAATTCAGCTCAAACAGACTGGATCTTGCCTTTTGTTTATGGGAAGGAAAGCATGCAATGACAGGTCCCCAGAGCTTTTATTCTGAAGCCAAATGCTTAGAGTGCATGAAGACAGCAAAAGCATTTTCCTTCAGGCAATACAAATCAAATAAATGGAGACAGTGCACTGCAATTCAGTGCAGGGAGCAGCCAGCACAGGCTGTGCTCACAGCTCAGCATCACAGGGACATTGGTGACCGAAGGTGCCCAGGACTGGCATTGCCAGCAGCCCCTCTGCCCCAGATGTCTCCTACCTACTGGGGGCCATGTCTCTGCCCTGGTGTGACTTTGCTAGAGCTTTTGCAGTGGGGTTTTTCTGCCTCCCTGTTAAAGCTAGGTGTATGAAGCTGTCTGTAGAGTTTAATTAAACTTCAGGAGAAGCTGTCTGGTTTAATAGACTCTCTGTTCAATGTGCAAAGCTGAGTGGTGTTCCTATGGGAATATATGTATTTTTTTATTTTCCCTATGAAATAGGGACTAGCATTAGGATGGGTAGGGGCCCTATTCTTCCCACCCCCATTTGCTGCCATAACATAGTCCAGGCTTCCCCATACAGGAAAGGAGCTGCAAAGAAGGGACCTCTCCTCATGAGCTGGGTTTTGCAGAGTACTCTGAGCACTGTGAAGGTGAGGAGCAAAGCCCAAAGATGATGCTGGGACTCTGCAGAACTGCCCCAGGCAGGCACCTATGAGCACCCCTGGGTGGAGGTGGGCTGCAGAGGGACAGCTGCCTGGTGTGACCTGGGGGAACTGCTAAGGGATGAGCAAGCAGCACTGGGACCATGTGCACCAGTACTTGTGGTGGGGAAAGGCTGTGTGCTGGCCCCATCCTGGCACAGGAGTCATGCAGGCAGGTGTTTGGGAGCATGTGACTGTGTCTTGGGAATGAGTGAAATGCTGGATGCAGTTAACTCACCTTTGCTGCATTAACATCTGCTAAACAAATGATCCTGTGTGAAAATTGAATTGTAAGCAACACTAAAGCAAGAAATGAGTCAGTGGATTTTGTAACAGCTCTAGAACTCTTATCCTCTCATTAATGGGTTTTACAGCTGTCATAACTGAACCCTTTCCCTGGAAATAAAACACTTTCTTTACAAACAGCCCTTTAGGTGTTGCAGGCTACTCAAGAGATGGGACTTGTTTCTAATTAAAAGAATAATTCCCTTATGTGGTTTGTGGCTGGACTACCTGCCACAACTGCAAGTGGGAGCAGCTCAGTGGAGACCAGCAGGTCTTTTGCAACCCTGCTGGATGAGGGGGACCCCACCCTCACAAGGGTTTGGAGTACTTACCCCAATCTATTCCCTATTCAGCAGAAGGTGCTGTGCAGCACAGAGGCTCAGTGTCGCTTTCCCTGTCTCCTCTGGACAGGAGTTGGTGCTTTGTTTACCCACATGAGGAAAAAAGCTTTTTAGTTTAAAAAGAGTGAGATGAAGCAAAGCTCCATGGCATTGGCAGAGCACCAGTGAGAAATCCATTTAATCTCACTGTGATGAGTTTGCTGCATCTTCCTGTTTGATTTATAGGGTGAGTGCAATGTAGACTTCGAAACAACCAGCAGCTCTGATCTCCGTTCTGGCCAACTTCTGGACCTTTTTCCAGGGGCTGTAAGCCAGATCCCCACATCTCCTGGCCCAGATTCCTGTGATGGAAGGGTTTGTCTCCTGCTGGCCTCTGCTCTGCTCACACAGGGATGAGTGTACAGGTGGCTGTGATGCTGCTTGGCCCTGCCTCCATGTGTAATGGCAGAGGGCAGCATGCTCTGGGATGCCCCTGCCCAAGCTGGAGTCTTACAATCTCATCTCAGCACCTTGGGACTGAGAGCAACAGGTTTGTTTGCTTCCTTAATGTGTCTCCTTTCACACTGGGTTGGACTGTGTCCAGGCAGGCATTTATTTCTCTTCCCCCTGGAAGCTGTGCAGGTTCATGCCAGCTGCTGTCTGAGGAACTGCTCTCCATTTCAAAGGAAGTCAAGTCAACTTTGCTCCCAAGCCTCTATTAATCATCTTTTCCAACTTCTTGTCTTCTAGCAGCAGGCTCTGCTTGGCTGTTTGAGCTGGAGGATACAGGAACCTTGGCTGGCTTATCCTTGGTGTGGTCCTGTTCTTTGAGTTCCCTCCTCCTGACCCTGGTCCTCTGCAGAAAGCCATGCCAGGCAGGATGCACCAGCCTGGGCAGTTTGCTGGTGGTAGGAGTGGGCACCAGCCATTTGCCCTGCTTGGAATAATGATTCTAGGTTAGGAGGTTCCCATATACATGACCTTCCCAAATGAATCATCACTGCATGAGGACCTGGGGTCTCTCCAAATCATTTCCAATATGAATTTAAAGGCTACAGTCAACCCCAAATCTGTGCCTGGCTATCTGCCACAGCTGCCATGCCCCATCGTGGGTGTGATCTGTTCCCACATGGGGATTGGGAAAGTCCTGTAAAAAAGCAGAAGTGACCTTGTTAAGCAGGCCTGGCCTCCACGCCTGCCAGTGCTCACAGCAAGAGCTTGGCAAGAGGTGCACCCCTGCTTGGTTACTGCAGAGGCATTTGTGCCAGGAGTGCTCCAGACTTGGAAAAGTCACTGGTCCTCCCCATGGAGCTGATGCCCCAGCAAGGCTGATGTAGCTGTCAGGAGCTGTTGTTAATCACTGAAGGTACTTGTGGCTCAGCTGTCCCTCAGGGAGATGTGGCCTGCTCAGCTGCCACAAGCTTGGCTGCCGAACAGCGCCTGCCATGTCCCATCCTGTAGCAACACCTGCAAAACCTCTGCTCCCTTTGAGCAACAGCCTCTGCACAGCCCTGTGGCTCCTTGGAGCCCCTTCCTTCATGTCCAGTCTGTGGCACCAGTGGTGCTGGTCTCACTGCCATGGGTCCTGGGAGTGCTGATGGCATCCATGTGCCACCACTGTGCAGCCAAGCCAGCACCTGCATAAACCCACCTCAATCCCAAGGGCTGTGAGCAGTTCTGAGGATGATGGAGTCAGGGAGGATCCCGTCAAGGGTAAATAAAATGAGCCTTTCCAGAAGCTGTGGTCTTGGCACACTGAACTGAGAGGCAAGGTGGCCTTCAGAAGGGCCTGGCTGTGGATATGAAGGGTTAAATCATGGCTGACATCCATCCTGCTGTGATTTGTCAGCCTGGACACATGTAGTCTGTGGGGAAAAACAGGCAGAGTAATTTCCTGATTTAAATGAATTTCAGAGACCACCACAGGAAGGAACTTGGGATGTGTCCAAAGGGTAACCAGGCCATGGAAAAATACCAGGCAGGGGAAGGGGCCAGGGAAATCAAAACTTGTGTTTTCCCCTTTGTCACTATAGAGGTGACAGTAACCGTTGCATTTTCCAGTTAAGAGTCCAGTTTAAGAAATTTAGGACATTTTAAATGTCAGATTGTTGAATAATCAGCTTTTTTGAAGAGGAAAATTCCCTGAGAGCCTCAGCCCTTCCCAGCTGGCATTTCATGTTATTTACTGAATTGCTTATTGTACCTGTGTCCTGAGTATAAATCAAAAAAGTTATTTGCTGCTGCCTGCCTTGTCCATGGAAAAACCACAGTATTTAGGCAAGGCTTTGTTTGAATCACTGCATTCCCACAGCAGTGCCAAGGTCCCTTGTCATCCTTGCAGCAATCCTGACACAAACTTAGTGATAGACCAGGTGTGGGATATAAATGATAGTTCAGGAAATCATGATAGTTCTAAAAAATCAATGTGTCTGAACCTGGAGAGGAGAAGTGAAGCTGAACCAGGCAGCAGAGACCAGAGGGCTGGGGTTGTGAATGTGCTCATTCATGTCCTGGGGACTTGGGTGATATTTCTGTGCAAAAAAAAGAACTGGCAAAGCACAGAGTAGTGAGACATAAAGGCATGTCCCATTTATTTTCATCCCAGGGACCAAAACTTCCCCAGCAGCAAAGCTGCTCAGTCATTAAAAGTCAGTTGAATAGAAAGGCTTCTTGCAAGTGCTGTCGGCACTGGCACAGGCTGGATTGCAGAGATGGTATCTGCAACAAAGAAATAAAATACAAGCTATAAGAAAAACTGCTATTTGACCATTAGTGAGTGAATTTATCATCCTGCTTGAGATGCTGGAGTTAATAGAATAAAAGCCTTGTAGACAGTATGGAGGTTATTATTTAAGGCTATCATCACCCTTAATTCAAAATTCTCATTCCAAGGATGCCTGAGTGATCACTTGGGCTACATTAAGAGCTGAGTAAGCCTGACTTTTTTTTAGTAAGTTCTCTCACTGTTTTCCTGTCTCATGGTGTAATGGCATGGTTATAGTAGCCTAATAAATTGCTTTTTTAGGTTTTGAAATTGAAAATTAGCAGCAGGGTAAAAAATTCAATTTGCTGGACTGGGCTTATTTAAAAAAAAAAAAAAAAACAGTGAAATACATGTGAGAATCCTTCAACAGAAAGGGAACCTCAGCCTTGGAGAACTATATATCCCAGTATTTGCTGTGCTGGGGGTCTGGGGTCCCCCAGACTGTGACTGTGAGTTAGGGAGCCAAGTTATGCACAGGGGAGGAGGAGGAATAGGTGGTGTTGCAAGCAGTGTGTTGAGGATCCCTCATTGCTATCCCAACAGTGGGATTCATAACAAGCAATGCTTTTTAGGATGAGACCTGAAGGTGTGTTCCCACCCACAGGGTCTGAGCCTGGTGCAGCAGCACGGGAGCATCCCAAGCCTGCTGCTGCAGGTTTCTGCTGGAAGGACTTGCAGCCTTTTTAGCATTTGTCCTGCATGCAAAATAAATCTGCCTTTGCAAATGTGGAAATGGGTGTTTCTGGGCTCTCCTACCCAGTCCATATTCATGAATGTGCTTTTCATGTTAGTGTCATGCTGCAGTCTCCCTGTTTCTTCTCAAGTCAATTCCTTCTTTCATGTGGAAATTCTCCCCTCCCTCCAAATATATTTTCACGCATGTCAGGTTCCCGGGGCTGGAGCAGGGTTTTCTAAATGGTCTCTGCCCTTAGCTGGGAGAAGAAAACATCCTCTGGTGACCTGGGGAGTCTGAGGTGACTGCCTGAATGCTGGGAACTCTCTGTGCTGATCCACATCAAAGTGCTTGGCTGCATTTTCCACTTTCTTTATGGCTCTGCACTGAGATAAAACCTATGAAAGACCCAACAGTAGATTCCCATGCCTGTCACAGGGCTAAAAGTGGTGATCCATCACATGCTGGCCATCCATCCCTTCCTCCCTCGCACAGCGCAGTGCTGGGGACGCAGCTGCCGGGCGCTTTCCCAGCTGAACTTCGGAGGGAATGGTGCTTACCAGTAGCACTGGTCACAACTGGTCCTTGTGTCATCTCCTTGCAAAAGCTGGGAAGGTCACAAGATGTCCTTTATGGGGTCATTTTAGACTGGGACCATACTGGCCACACTGGAGCAGCAGTGCTGTGCACTAGATGGGATGATAAGGTGGAAAAGTGCCTTGGGATGGGAAGGATGGTGAAAAGGATGTGTGCAGGTGTTGAACTTCTCAGCTGGATGTGATGTTTCTTGTGTTAAAATAAAACATTAATTTGCTTTGATTTTTCCATGCCTATATTCTGCAGGTGGTGTGTATCCTAGCACAGTTAAACAGCAAACTGAAGATTGATGATGGAGGAATAAAATCATTTGTTGGAAAAGACCTCTAAGACCATCAAATCCAGTGTTCAACAAGGCACAATAAATATTCCTAAAATTGAAGAGGTAGTTTGAAAGTAAGTCCTGCTCCAAGGCAAGCAGCTCTGAGAAGGGGCATGGTGTTCCTGCCCTGTGGGAGTAGGTTTGGAAATGCTACCCTGGTGGCACTTCCTGAGTTAACAGTCTAGGGAGGGAAATGGCTGCAGGTGCAGGATGGAAGCTCAGCTGGTGAGCATTCCACATCCAGGGTCCTCTCCAGGGCAAATGCATGGCTCAAACTGAAAAGCTGAGTTTGTTCCCACACTGACAATAAACATGTAGGAACAGAAGATCTGGGAGGGAGTTGAGCAGCAAGGCTTTTCTCATGGTACCTTGGAGGAAAGAGGCACAGGTACCTGCAATAACTTGCACATTAAGCTTAAGGGCAGCTTCAGTATC
Source organism: Lanius collurio (assembly GCA_020086605.1). Taxonomy (NCBI): domain Eukaryota; kingdom Metazoa; phylum Chordata; class Aves; order Passeriformes; family Laniidae; genus Lanius; species Lanius collurio. Next base: position 12,951,792 of record JACBWW010000018.1, read on the forward strand.
TTGGAAGCAAGTGAAGTAATCTGTGGTATCCTGTTACTGCAAATACAGTTCTTTGCAACCAGAAGGAACAAGTCATTAGTGACACTAAGAAACCACTTGAGAAAAATCTGCATGCATTGATCTGCTGTTGTGGATAAAAGATATTCTGCTGTCTCTTTGCAGGAGGGCAAATTTGTGACAGACTCTTATTTAGTGTGTATTAAAGATCCCACTGAAACCTCCAGATTTATTTATGAAAACACTCCTGGGGCACCAGCTACGCTCTGTGCAATTTCATTCAGGCTTTTCAGGGGTAGAACTTGAATTAAGTGTGTAACTGCCCACGAAAAAGCATTCATTTCATTACTCTCCTGATGAGAGGGAGTAGAAGGCACAGCTGGGATTTGGAGGGCTGCATATCAAAACTACCACTGTCTAGACAGAAAATAAATATGGTGGGAGAGACATGGCAGCCTGAGCCTTTGCAGTGAAGATGTGGTTGGGGGAGGATGGCAGGGGCAGTAGGACAGACTTGGGGGAGCAATGCAGCTGAGGAAGCAAGGGCTTAGGGGCCCTCGAGTGCTGCTGTGCTGTGGGAGAGGGTGACTGTGCAGAGATGGCTTTGAGCTGGGGACTTCCCTCTGGCCCGACTGTGACACTGAGGGCTTAGAGCAGTTTAAACATTTACCTGCTTTAAGCTTTTAAGACCTCTTTGATGGCCTCAAGTACTCATCTGCATGAAGAGCTTAGGGTGTCCTAAGCAGCCTTATGTCCTTTGGGAGGCTCAGGGCTTGGAGCTGCAGCTCAGTGCTGTGGAGCGTTTAATGGGATTTGTGCTCCGTAGCACGGCTCTGCTGCCCCCCTGCCAGACTGAATGGGGACGCTGGAGAAGCCAGAGCCACCATGTGATGGCAGAAGAGCAAGGGGGTGGATGGTGCTGCCCATCAGCTTGTCTTTGGGGTACATGATGATCCCCAGGAAGACTGGGGTACCACCAGGAGCAAGGGCCAAGGATGCTCCTGAAGGTTTGCATTGGCCTGATGCAGCCAGGGACTCAGCCTGGAGACTGAACAGCCCCCAGCATCGCTGACTCTGTCTGCTATCAACAGCTCTGGCTGTGCCCCTGCTAATGCAGCGTCCCTGCTGCCAGGAAAATAGTTCTGTGGGCAGTAGGAAACAGGCAGAGCCAGGGCTGTGAGCTCACTGCTCCAGCAGCCTCTCAAGCAGCAGCGAGGTCCGTGTGCATCAATCACTCAGGCAGGAGTGCCTGAAAGTGAGCAGGTCTCTGCCTCAAGTTTCATGGAAATACAGCATTTCACAGCAAGCAATTAAATTCTCCCGGCCACTCTGCAGCACCAGCTGCAGTCTCCCAGTCAGGCTGATGGTTCCCAGCAGCCCAGGCACACGTGGCATGGAGAAACCTGCCATCCCTCCTGCCCTTTGCTCATTAGAAGTGTGAAGCTGTCTGGTGGACAGCACACACTGTGCTCAGTGGTTGCAGTGCAGCCACCAGCAGCACCAGGGATGGGTAAATGAGCAGCAGAGCTGTCAGCGCAACCCAACATTTACAGCTCTGGCTGCTTTTGGGAAGAGCAGCCAATCCCCTCCTTCCAGGCAGGGGTTGCAGAGCAGGACAGCCATTCCCTGGGTGCATCCACAGGGACCAAGCCTGGCCACTGCAAGCCCGCAGAGCATGGCTTTGCCGCCACAGCAAGACTGTCCTCTCCTTGTAGGACCAAGTGACTGCCTCTGGCACTGCTCTTTGTCTCCTCCAGCAAGCCCCATCCCTGCTTTCATCTGTTCAGGCAGAAATGGGCCTGCTGTTGTGCTGGTTTCCTAAGGAAACTGGGGGTTGTGAAACCATGGGTGCCTGCCTGGTCATCGTCTCCCCTTCCAGGGATGGCAGCTGGCATACCTCATTTTGGGGCCCCAGAAGCAGCAGGAGTGGGCACTGTGGGGGTCTCTGTACCTGGCAGGGCTACAGCAGGTGTCTGGCACTCACCCACCATGCACAGACTGCCCAGGGCACAAGCAGCCCCCCACCCAGCAGGATTGGGGGGCAGGAAGCAGCTGAGGACAATCTGCTGGGGGTTTTGTGGGCACTGCAGCAGTGAAGGGTCTATGGGGAAGAGGTATAGTTGTTGTGGAAGCATAAGGTGTTTGTCATGTTCATGGGAGGTGCTTTGAGGCAGAACAAGCTAAATGATCCTTGGGTCAGCATGGGGACAGCCTGGTGGATAGCTGATGCCCTGCTTCATGAGGCTGTGGTAGCCCAGGGACCCTGAGGAGGCTGACAGTAAAATAAGCAAGTCAGGGTGCAGCCTGCTTATCCCAGAGGCAGCACTCAAGCTGCCTGCAGAGCTGGTAGTGTTTGCAGGGAGCTTCACACAGCAAGTAATAGGCACAGCAGAGAACATCACAGCCCACTCATGGGTGATTTATGCCTGGGAAAGAGGCAAAGCTCTGCTCTCAGGGTATGCTATCCACCCGTGGCTTTTTATTTCACTGCAAGGGGTATGTTTTGCCCACAGGTGCTCCTGCTCAGCCAAATGTGAACTCCTGCTCTGCACGCAGTCAGCACCTTTCTGGGAAGCTTTTAACTCAAAACTTTAGTTTAACAGCTGATTAATAGACTTAACCCTCACATGGACCATAGGAGGTTTCTTTCTGGGACTCTCAGAAGTGCAGTAACATGAGAATGCAGGCAGGACCAGGAAAAACAGGATCATCCCCTCCTCTTATCCCATGTCTCCCTGCTCCACCTGAGACAGGGCGGGTGCCACTGGGAGGGGAGCAGGTCTGAGCTTTCCCTTCCCCATCTGCAACATGCATGGCATGAGAACAGGAGACCCATGACACTGAATTGTCCAGGCCTTCTTCCCTCTCCCTGCTGTGGCTGGCACAGATTGCCTTCCCAGCTTGACATATGTCCCTGGGGACCCAAAGCCTCTGTTACTGCTGGACCAACCTGTGCCTGCTGAGTGCATCCCATGCCCTGAACTCTCCATTCATCCTGCCTTCAATGCTCCCTTCTTCCCAGGGATGCCTGACCATCTTCCAGACCACACTGACCAGCAGAGATTGCATAGCTCTAAAGGCTTATCTCTGCTGATCAGCACTAACTAAACACCCCAGGAGAAAAAGCATCCCTGTAACAAGAAGTAAGCACCTGCATGGGGTGTTCTTGCCACCCTGCATGAAATAGAGTCATGGCTAAATGTGGCTCTTGAGCAACAGTGAGTCTTCAGCTGTGCTGGAGCAGGCTGGCATGAAATCCCACTCCAGAGGGTGAAAATGACAGGGTTATTAATAGATGTGGCCCCATCTTTAGCCCTTAGCCGAATGATATTAGCATTTCTTTCTAAGCATGAAGGCCTAATCTAATTTTATATTGTCTGAGTATCTCAGACAAAACTAGGAGGGTCCCAAAACAGCCCTGGACAACAGCAATGTGCCAGCTGTTCTCAGCACTCTCTGGGTGTCCCCGTGCTGACGCCAGTGCTGCATCATGGCAGAAACTGGCAGTGGGGGCTGAGGGGTTGCAGTGATGATGGGCTGGGGTCCTGTGTGGGAGCAGCTTGTCTGTTGGGAGAAGTCACTGGCAGGGCTTGAGATTTGCAGGGTCAATGCTGATGCTGCTTTAAAGCAAGGATTTTCTCGTTCAATGCACTGGGCCCTGTGTCCCTTGACCAAGCCAGCATCCTGGCTGCTGTCCTCCCTGTACCAGGACATCTTTTCGGACAGAAATCCAGCCTGCCTGCCCTTGTGCCAGGGAGTGCCTCCTCTTCCTCCCCTCCCTGTGTAGGTCCCGGCATTACTCTGCCCCAGCTCACAGCTTTTCTAGCTGTGACACCTGGTGCTGCAAGCACCGGGGCTCTGCTGCCTGGCCAGCACTGCCACAAATCCCAAAGGCACAACCTTGTTAGAGCTGCAGGTATGAAGCCAGTCTTGCCTGCCCAGATTACCTGCCTGTTTGGCAGGATAAGACCACTCCTGGCAAAAGCACAGAGGAGAAATCACATCCCTGTGCTGGAAGTCAAAAACATTAATTAAACCTGCGGTATCATTGATTGCTATCTCAGGGGAGAGGCAGAGGGTGATAAAAAGCTGGGGGGAAGGAAACTCAGGGGAGGATTTGCTAGGAGCATTCCTAACCTTTAAAAATAGGCTGATTATTTCTGCAACGTTGGCATCTTCCTATGGGGAGGCACTTGGAGTAAGACAAGCTCTTGCCAGGGGTTTGCAGGGAGTACACCCCTTTGTGTCAAGAGGAACACACATGTCCCGATGTCCCAAGACTCTTTTCAGCTAAATATTTGGTGCTGCCTAGGTAGGAGCTTTTCCTATGTGGGCACCCTAGCAGGGACAGTCAGATCCTGGAGAAAATCAGCCCATTTTTGTCTGGGGATGTGCACAGGGCACCCCCTGAGAGCTGGGCCAGGAGCACTGTCACCAGGCACTGAGCTCTCTGCTCCCCGTATAAAAATGCAAACCCATTTAGGCTGCCAGTGTTATCAAGCAAATCTGCAATTACTCTAGAAATATTCATCCAACTAAACTCCCTCATTATGAGCTATTTGCACCCAGTGACTCTATCTAAGCACAATTGCTTCAGCTGGATTAAGCTGTGCCAGAGGCTTTCCTCTTGAACTGAAAATACCCAGTCCTCTGCAGCACAAAAGCTCTGTGGCTGGTGAGCCTCCAGCAGCCTCTCCATGGATCTGTCTCTCTGCTCACGAAGAGAGTGGGCAAAGGTCCTCTTTCCTCAGTGCCATGAGTGCCTGACCCTGGGCCATGGGCACAGCCCTGCCTCCCTGCCCAGGACAGCCTCCTGCCTTCCCAGCCGGAGCCAGCAACATGCTTTACTGCTAAACCTGCCTTACCAACACCAGCTGCCACCCCTGGCCCTGCAGGGTGTCCCTGAGGCTTCAGTGCCTTTGGGGAGGGGATGTTGTCCCAATGCCCCACACACTCTTGCGGGTGCCCAGAGGGGAGCTGGGCACTCCCACACTGGGGAGTGGTGGCCATGGTGCCCATCTCTTCCCCTGGGGACAGGTGATCTGCTGTTTGTGGTTACTGCCTGGCATGCACTATGACCTCCCATGCCAGCTCTTTCATTGGCACTGCTGCAACTGCTGTCCTTCTTCCTGCTGCCCACTGTGCTGCCCTGCTGCATGCACAGGCAGGGCACCAACAGCCCTCAGCGCCTTGCCATCCTGGCCACCAGTGAGCTGCTCAGATGGCTTTGCTTTTTTAGTGGCAATAGAGACAGAAGAGTGGGATGAGAAGACAGGACCGAGCATGGGGCTGTGGGCAGGATTAGATGTTGGGCAATGGGCCGGGTGCAGGGTTGAACAGCGCCCAGCAATGCCAGCAGCTGCTGAGCCGGCCAGACAGCACACTGGTGTCTGCTGTGGGAAGGGTTGCAACTAATGGGAATCTGTTCTGGTGGCACTGGCAGATCAGGCAATGGCCAGGAGCCGTGGGAAGGAAGTTTATCTACCAGTGCCAGCACGGAGAGATGTCCCATTTTGCTCCAGCCCTTTGTCCACATGAGCACAGCAGAAGCACATTGGCACTTGTAGGTGGCATTGGTAGGCTCCTGCTGCCTGATCCTTTCATCCCAGCTTGTCTGACATGAAATGGTGCAAACAAACCTCCCTGCTTGCTTTGATTGCTTCCCAGGGATTCATCCATTTGCATTATAATGAAGCGATATTTTGCTGTATAAATAAACCTGAAAGTTGACATAGAAAGGATTTATCAGCTCTAAAGGTATTTGCATGCTCCCCAGATGGAGGGAGAGAGACATACAGGGATTTAGTAGGGACAGACTTCAAGTGCTGATGAGTACAGTGAAGATTTACAGCAAGATGAAAACATCTTGCTCTGGCACTTCATGAGAAAAGTTGTGCCTAGGGCTGTCATGAAGCAATGAGGTGGGGGTACTGCTGGAATGAATGTCTGGTGTCTCTGCCTTTATCACCTGAGCCCTTTGCTTTCTGCTGCCACTAAGGAGAGCAGAGGAGTCAGATGGGGTATCAGGTCCCAGGGACTGGGGAGACCACTGCCCTTGCCTTGCAGATGTGTGTGTTCATCCCTCCTGAGTCCCTAGGGCAGGTCAGGTTGGTGCTTGATAGATCTGACAGACAGATCTGCACCTTTTCCTGGACCCTGTCTGACTCCTACCCAAGCCCACTGACAGCCAGGGGGTCCTGATCAGGTTAAGACATAGTAGTACACCAAAACCCACAAATACATGAGCAGTTGGTACTTGCCTGTGCTGAGCCACGTCTGCAAGTGATTTCTGAGTGCCAGGAGAGTGCCGAGCATGATCTCTAGTGGGCAGGCAGCTCCAAGCTCTGGCTGGTGTCTGTGAAAGCCACTTCCCTGACCCACTTACCCTGCAGCCACACCTCTGGCCGGAGACCAGCTCCTGCTGGTGTCAGCAGACCTGTGTTTAATCCATAAAAAACCAAAATCCTGATTTTGCTAAAACACTTGACAGGAGCATGGTATTGGAAAGCAATTTGAGAGCAAATCAGCAGAGCACAGCAGCTCACCAGCTGCAAAATCTGACAGTGCACAGGGCAAGGACAGGAGTACGGCTGCCCTGACACAGCTGCAAGTCCATCTGGCCTGGCTCCTGCTGATGCCATGCTGGCTGCTGGGAAGCTCTTCCCCTTCTTAATCTCACAGTTTGAAGACCAAGATTAGGGGGAAATGCATCCCTGTGTGGAGCAGGACACAGTAGGAAATGTCTCCTGCTCTGGGCAGTGGTGAGGCTGCTCCTGGCTGGCTTTGGGCTCTTTGGCTTGGGAGGGGGCAGGGGAAAGGGATATAGCATCCAGAGGAGAGCTGGCATGCTGGTTAGGGCTAGAGGAAAGGTGCAGGACCCCGTCTGCTCTAGGAAAGGGCAGGCTGGGGGAACACGGCAGAGAATTATGCCAGCTGCTGGCAGCAGCCCCAGACTGGAGCTTGTGGGGGTACAGCTGGGCATTAGGACAGTGGCTGGGGCACCCCTCCTCTCCACCAGAGACCACTGCCACCTGGCCCCATGTTGGGCTGTGCCCAGCTGACCCACATAGCCCTGCTGTCTCTGGGAGGGGCAGCCTGTGCTGGCTGGTACCATTACACAACCCTGCTGCAGCCTGCTGCCTGCACACAATAGGCACTATTTTTATTCCCTTTCTGGTTGTCACAGACAGTACAAGAGTCCTTGAGGTGGAGGCTTTTCTCCCACACGCTGTTATGTAGGACATTTCAGTCATTTGTCCTTGTGACCTGCTTGTGCCTGTCCCTGCCATCCCAGCACTCCCCTGCCAGAACCAGCAGGAACAGGATGTGGGGTCAGTGTCCTGCAGGGAACAAAGCCCCAGGATTGGGCACTGGCCAGAGTATGCCCTGCCTGCAGACACCAGTCAGAGGAGGCACATGTTCCTGGGGAGATGGTGGGTTTTCCTCTACCCACCCCTGCCATGGCATCACTCCCCAAACCAGCAGTAAAGAGGAGAGCACCAACATGCTGTGCCTGCCTGGCCATGGGTACCTCCAGTCCAGACCTGCAGCTAGACTTCCTACCTCGACCTCAGCCTTGGGGCAGCCTAGCAGTGGGACTGCCCACTGTGTCCAGCTCTGTCCCACTGTCCAGCCCTGCCCTGCTGTCACAGGGAGTAAAGCCCTGGCCCCCACAACACCCTTACACTGCCTGATGTTCCCAGGAAGCTGCTGTCAGAGGTGGGCCTGGCCACCAGTGACAGTAAGTTACTCAGAGCAGAAAATCCTCATGTATGATGGGCATGATGTGGATGGAGCAATTTTCTGCACAATTACTCCAGTTTATCCAGTGTGATAAACCAATATTAAAGTAGGATGAGATGAGGCTTGGGTGCAATGCATCTTCCTTCTGAATCTATTTCTTGTTATACTACACAGCCTGGGAATTTCCTAATGGAGCTCGAAGAAGTGGGGACCTGCAGCCCAGGGATTAGATCAGACTAGAAATAAAATTCCTGCACTTCCTCCATTAGTTATATGTACTGTGGCTTCAGACTTCCTAGGCTTAAAATTATCTCTGCATGCTTCATGCAAGTACCAGGTGGGGAAAAGCAAAAGGTGCCGCCAAACAAAAAATCTTTGCCAAGGCAAAATGAACGTCTCCTGGCAGTTGGCAGTGATGCCACATGGCAAATGGGAGAAAGTGGCAGGGGATGAAGGTACAGCATGAGTAGGGATGGCAGTTCATGTTCAGAGTGAGCAGGTAGCAGGCAGCACAGCCCCTCTTAGTGTCAAAGTGGTGCCCTCCTGTCTCAAAGCCTCTCCCCAGGGATGCAGATCTCCCTCAAGGAAGAGCGGATGGGGCTGTAATTCCAGCTGGCAGACATGACATCAAAGCACCTCTCCCAGCTGCCTGCCGAGTCATGTTTTGTAAGGTGCAATCCTGCACCACCATATCCACGGGTTCTCGGCAGGTTTGGGGTGCTTTGTGCATCCCCCAGTACACTGTCAGGTGTGTCCCCTTGGCAGTCCAGTTTCCAAAACCTGAGTTGCAGCACTTGGAATAGTCCTGCACCCTGCAGGGCTTCCCTGCTCCCTATGGAGTTTCATGTGTTCTAACTCCTCTGGCTGGCAGAGCATTTTCCTGGGGGAGCCCAGGATAAAATGCCCATCAGGGAATGCCAAGAAAGAAACGTGGCTACAATTTCATTGCTAACTGACTGGACAGCTTTGTTAGTGAGGGAGCCCAGCAGAGGATGAGGATGAGAAGGACTGCTAAAGACAAACCCCAATGACTTGGTGTCTCATGGCTCCAGAAAGCACAAGACATGCTCTTGGAGGCCCACCACCAGCCTCCTGACTAGCTTTCCCTCCACTGCCTCCTTGCTCTGTTTCCTTCCTTGGACCATCTTCTCTATTTTTTTCTTCCTGAGCCTGGATCTGCCCTGCAGCTCCTCCGAGCTGCTCTGAGCCTCCTCTCCCCGGGGCAGTGGCTCCCTGCACCTTGCCTTTCCCAGGGGCCTGTGGCAGTCTCTTGTGGCACAGAGCCTTGTTGTGCTCAGCAGGAGCTATTCCTCTGTGCCTTTGATGTGTTGCATCCCTGCTCGGGACCGCTGATGGGGACAAGCCCTGGCCGATGATCAAAGTCTCCCTGCCAAGCTCTGCTGCTGCAGCCTGGCCCAGTCCCTGGGATTTCCAGCTGTTGCTCTGGGTGGTGCCACAAAGCATGCTGTGGTGCTGGGAGCTTCCTGTGCACTGCTGGGACCAGAGCCAGCATGGCACAGCACCCAGCTGTGATAACTGGGAACAAAAAAGGGTTACTTATAAAAAATCACAAGTCAGTGCAGCCAAATCCAGCCACTGGAAAAATTCCAAATGTGTCAATACGTTGCATAGGTGTCTCCTGGTGAACCAGCCAGGCATGGCATGATCGGCACTCAGTTGTTTGCTGCCACGTGCTGCTTGCCCAGGCTGTGCCAGAGGCTTCTGCCAGGGCATCTGCAGCCCACAACCTTCTCTGTGAAGGCCAAGTTGAACAATGACCCTGCTAAATCAGCTTCCAGCACTGCACTCAGAGACAGCCAGGAGCAACGTGCTCTAGCAATCATATTTAGGGGAAAAACAACTCCTTCATCTGCCCTTGGCACTGGGCTGGCAGAGGCCAAAGCTGCATGCAAATGCTGGCCCTGGGTCCTGGGCTTTGGGGCTTTCCAAGCATCAAGGACTGAGGGCAGGTGCTCCCTGGGGAGAGAGCTGCATCTCCCTCCAGCTGCCTTCAAGCCCAGGAGTGCCCTGGGTCCCCAAGAGGTGTAGGATGCAGCACATGGCAGCTCCATGCTGCTGGCAGAGCTGGTGGGACCCATGGGTTTGCTCACATCCCACTCAGTATCTCACATTTTTCCAATGGGAGAAGCCACCTGCCTAATTAAACAGCAGTAACAAGCTTGGCATCACCAGTCATGCCTGAGCACACTGCAAATTCCAATGACACTTACAAGAGGAAATGTGCTGCCTTCTGGGTCTCTCTGCTAATATTTAGAAGGCTGACAGCTGTGTCCTGAGCCCAGTTGGTGCAAGGTATAATTAGAAAAGCTGCTTGAATAGTGTTGTTATAAAAGTGATGTTAAATAATGGTGTGGAAGGAAAAGCCAGGGCCGTATGTTTCTGGGGTGTGTGTGCTACACTAGGCACCGTGCCCAGTGTGCTGCAGTGATACATTTAAGGCAGCCTCTGCTGAGGGAAATTAGCATCTTTGTGCTGTACACCAGGTACACCATGTTCTTCAGATGCAAGGGGACAGTCATATTTAAAACCATCCAACAGAACATTTTCCAATTTTTATTTATCAACAGGCATCTATGTGTATTCCTGGAGAATTAAATATTTATCTGTAGACACATGCACGCAGAATGTGAGAGTGCCAATGTATTATTTATTACCGCTTCCCTCCCGTAGCTTATAAATAACTCATGAAATCTGGTTGCCCAGCAGACCCTCTGGACAGTGACCTAAAACAACTCCAGCTGCCACACACGCCAACCCCAGGCACAGCATCCCCTGCCTCCAGGCCCTGCCAAGGAGAGGACTGGCAGAAGGAGGCAATGCAGGGTGACACTGGTCTCACTGTCCCCACACATCCCTGCAAATCCTGCTGGTTCTGCACATGGTGGCTGGTGTGGGTCATGGTTCCCCGACCCACAGACAGGGTGATGGAATCCAAGAGCCAAAGGGAATGTGCACGAGTGGCAGAGTCCCGTGGAGGGAGCACAGAGGAATGTGGGTGCTGCCTCCTGGCTCAGCCACCTAGAAGGGAAACTGAGGCAGCCCTAGCAGTGAGCCAGACATGCCATGCTGGACTCTGTGGAAACACTGTCATCTCAGTGCAGATGTCAGATGGTGGGAGCTGTTGTGTCAGTAACACAACCCCCAGCCCCCACAACATGGGATACATCACCTGTAGCGAAGATCTGAGAGCTGTGATGGAGCAAAATGCCCTGTCCTTGAGGGATTGGACAGTGGCAACTCAATGAACCCTTGGAATGGGGGGCTGAGGCTGGGAGCCCTGTCATGGAGCTGGAGTCTGGGTCAGAAACCAGACTGCTCACACATAGCCTTTGTCTGCCCAGCCTTTGGGAGCAATGCATTGGGCCTTCTGGACAGCAAACTGGTGAGAAGGAAGGCCTGGGCTCTCTGGAGATCTCTGGGTGCAAATCAGGCCCCCATGGTGCTGATCTGGGACACTAATTGAAATGTACTGTGGGTGAACAAGAGCAGATGGGCATCAGACACAATTTATGGCTTTGCACGTGTAACTTGTTTCAGTCATGTAAAAAGAAAAAAATTACCCTTCTGCTGAGCTCCAATAACACCTTTCTCCAGTGCTTAAGATGGACACAGATAAAACAGATAGCAGGAAGCTTTTTGCTTCCCCTGTAGAGTGACTGCAGAGAAATCAGCGCTGCTGCAGGAGCCCGGGGCCACAAGCTGGGGCAGGTTACAGAGACCAGGCTGTTCCTGCTGCACTGCAGAGGCAGGTCGGGGTCTGGTGTGGAAAGAAGGGGAAAGGATCCCCTCAGCCAGGCCAGACAGAAGCTGAGGAGCTCATGCATCTTGCAGTGCTAATACAGTGCACAGCTCTTACTCCCTGGAACAGCATGAGTCAGAGCAGGGGAGTGATTACACAGAACCTAAAAAATAGAAAGCACAGTATTAATAACTAAGAATTACACTAAATTACTTCATAAATGAATTATCCTCCCTATATTACCTGCTGAGAGGAGGAACATCCCTGCCTTCTCTGCAGAGAGAGGATGGATGGATGGATAGGAGAATGGTTTTCTGGACTTTGACGCTCCAGCACTGCAGGTCGCTGCACTGTGCAGAACTGCTGGTGAGCACTGCTGTCATGGGCAAGGGCTCACTTTGTTCATTGATAAACAGTGGCCACTTGGGAAATGAAGTGCAGCAGCCATTCAGCTTTGCAAAGAGATCTTGCACAGCAGCCAAGAGCATGGATCTGGCTGGATGGCAGGAGGAACCCAGCAGATTGCAGTTACCTTTGCTGTCCCATATCCAGGGCTCACCAACCATCTTGCTCCCGGCTGAGGCCAGGACTTCTCCAGCAGCCACCTGCCACTGGGTGCAGGAAGACCTGGGATGACTTGGGGGGTAGCACCCCACAGCCAGCTCAGAGTGGCAGCAGCACCATAGCATATAAAGGGCTGGGAATGGGGCTGGAGTGGCGTCAGGTCTCATTGTTGGAGCATCCCCAGCCTCACAGAGTCCAGGGGAGTGCAGCCCATGGCTGAGCAGGACATGGTGATACCAGGAAGTCACCAGCTGGCACTGCTGAGCACTGGCATTGTCCCAGCTGGAGGCGGTGACAGAGCTCATTCCCTTCCCAGGGTCACATCTCCAAAAAGAAAGGGAAACACTATCCTGGCAGCTCTGCATGCTGGACTTGCTCAGGGAGGCAGAGGACCGGGGGAGGGTAATGTGCCTGCAATGTTTGCAGGACTGAAGATGCTTTCCCTTCATCCCAGCTGAGCAAAACTCAGTGCTCATCAGACAAGGGTGCTGCAGGTCCTCAAGGCAGGCCCTGGTGCTGGTGAGCCAAGGGGCAGTGTGGCCAGGCAGGAGCCAGCAGCTGGGATGCTGCAGAGAGTCAGCAACCTTCATCAGTCTCTGGAGAGCATCATTGAGCACTGAGCTATTTCTAGGCCAGGGCTGTTATCAGGAGGCATTACAGGACTGTCAGGTACAGCGTGTCTCTCAGCTGGAGGTGTGCTCCTTCTCTTGGGAACAGCCACACAGCATCCTTTGGGGGCTCGCTGGCTTTTAGCCCCACTCCACTTCAAAGCCCAGTTCCCTGTGTGCATTTTAACAAGGTTCACACATTCCAGGTTTCTAGGCCAAGTGAGGGCTTCCATTCCTGCTGCACTCAGCAGCTCTGTGTGGACACAGCCTGCAGTTAAGTAAGGTGAGAGGCTGAAAGTGGTTCAATTTTGCAACAATAGCTGAGAACAAAGCACAGATTTTACCATTTAAAACTGGGACAAAATAGAGATGGAAGTTTTTGTAGGATTCTTTTTATTGTTTTCCTCTTAGCACCCAGAAGACTACTGTGAGCTGAATTAAATGTAAGGTGTCACTGGTCTTTGCCTCAAGCTGGAGTATTCCCGTTTGCATCTGAATGACAAAGCCAGGAAGAGGCAGCAGCACCTGGGGAAGGAAGGCATCAAAGAGGGTAAGGAGAGGGACCTCAGATTGGGCTTCCTCTCCTGGCCTGTGCTCCTTCTGGTATCTGATGTTGTTTCGTCTCAGCACTACCTATTTTTGTCTTCAATTTTTTTGTCCTGTACCTAGCACATCCAGCTCATGTCTGGGCCTGGAGTACATAGCAATGACAGCAGGACAAGCAATTAATCCTAACTGACCTCTCCTAGTGACTTTTCTTCTCCTTCCACCTTGAATTGACTTGCAGAGTATCTCTTCACCTTGACAAAGAGTATTTTTATGTTGCAGGGCTAAAAATCATCATCACTATAATGGTTCTTAAAACAACCCTGCAAAATGAGCTCATAAAAGCTCCTCTTGCTCTATGCATCTCTGGTACATGGGCCGTTAGCTCACCTTGCCCTGGGAACATGGGCAAGCCCTGAGGCTGAGCCAAGTCCTCTCTGAGCTGGCCCCCAGACAGGAGAGGAGAGCTCACCCATGTAGGGTAGGGCACCTGAATAGCAAACCAAACACAATCGCTGCCAACCCAACCACCCACTGCCACATTCCTTATGGATACCAAACAGTCCATAGCAGGCTTGGGATCATTTCCCTTCCTCACAGTCTGGATTTTAAATCACCCCACAATCTCCTTCTGAAAACCTGCTGAGCTGAAGCCATTGCAGGTCATGTTGTGCAATTTGCTGTTGCAAGACAAAGAAAACAAGTTCTTGTTTTTCACAATTACCAAACAACTTCATCGAGCAATTTCCTTGCCTCTGTGCTTGGGTTTCAGTTAACAGTATTCCTCAGGGAGGGAAGGTCTAACTGCACCTCCGAGTGCCTTACTGATGGTTCTGCCACTAAAGACAATTGTGAAAAGTTGCTGAAGTACTGTGACTCCCATCAGCAGCGACTGAGCCTTGCTCTAGAGCTGAACCGGGTCAAGGCTCTCAGGGATTGCAGACAGATGCTGTCTGGAGGGGCTGCCTCTTCCCCGGGTACAAACCATGTCTGCCTGTCTCCATGTGGCTCTTGCCAGGGGCTTTGCCCTCACAAGTGTTAAACCTAGCCCTGATAAAACAGCTCCTGACGGGGGTCCCAGCACACCCCGAGGTATTTGGTGGGGCTTGGCACTTGCCTGGGAGAGTGTCACCCCTGCTTTGGGAAGAGGGCAGGGAGGGCCATCCCCACAGTGCACAGGTGTCACTGGGGAACCTCAAGCCCCCATATGAAGCAATTCCCTGTGGCAGCTGCTCAGGGCTGGGATGTCCCCATCCCCCACACATGGCACAGTGGAAGCAGCAGGGCTCCCCAAATGCAGCAGGCACCGGTGCCAGCAGCAGAACTCAGCTGCACCCAACCAGGGGACACTGGTGTCCTTCCCTCACACCATGGCAGGCACTGGCACCAGGGCTGTGCTGGCCGGTGGGTGCTCCCAGTGGGCTGCACTGTGCCAGGAGCAGACAGGCCAGCCCACTGCCACCAGCTTTTAGGACCGAGCTGTGATGGGCTGTGGAGTCTGTGTCTCTGCTCCTGCCTTTGCCATACTTCAAGGCTGCCCTATGTGCCTTCCTAGGGACAGGGGACAGCACCAGGACCAGACATGGGGACTGACGGCCAGGACCTCCCATGTCAGCTCTTTTGCAGTGCGAGGGCAACACTCCCTATTTCACAGAGGGCAGGACCCCAGGTCTTGGCTCACTGCAGCTCAGCTGTCAGCCCTGTGAAGCCCCTGTGGCCCCAAGGAGCTCACGGGGGTGCCCAGGCTCCTGTCTGGCCGCAGGTCTGCTCCAACCCCTTCAAACTTCCTGCATTTGTTTCGCTCAAGCTATTTGGGGGAAGTAGGGTGTTGTTATGTCTTCAGCTCAGCATCTATTTAGAGAAGGATAATACCATTGTGGGGGAGGACAATGAGAATATGAAATGCCTAAAATTCTCTGTCTCTCACTATTTTGACTAATTATTTTTTTCGTCTTTTTCCTTCAAATGGGTATTTCCTTGGAAAATGAAAGTGAGATTTGATGGCCTGAGTGAGTGGGATAAAGCCTGAACCAAGCCCACCAAGATGAGCCCAGACTGATCACAGCTATAGCCCTAGTGCAGGAGCTATATTCTCCCCAGGGCAGAGCAAGGGAAGGTCAGAGGGCAAAAGAGAAGGGATGGCCCACGCAGGAGATAACTGCCCTAGGAGACCTCAGTGCAGAGGACAGCAGCCACCCCCTCCTACCACTTTCCCAGGGCTATGTTTAGCTCCTGGTTTGCTTGGGGAACCCAGATGAGCACCTGGAACATCTTAATGTCATTGTCCCACCAGAGCTGGCTTTAGTAGACTTTTTTACCTTTGCAGGATATAACTAATTGGTCCTGACATCAGGGAGAGTCTGTTGGGTCCTGAAATAGCTTTCTGCAGAGCCTTACTCACAGAGGGGCAGCATGAGCGTAAGTGTACATGAAACTGCTTTCACAGGGAGGCTGCATGGCCATGGAGTGCACTTGAGTTCAGGTCATGTCTCAAGTCCTGGAAGCCCAGAGTGGGGAGCAGAAAGAAGGAACATCAATGGCCTGGCTGATGAACCTCACCTCTAGGTTAGCCCAGAGGTGCAATAAGGACTCTTGGTCTTACTACTGCTG